>MU186699.1:68560-85551 GCA_016904865.1 Pissodes strobi | reverse complement strand
TTCTAATTTGAACGTCTCTTATAATCTAGGCGTAATTTCTATAGACGAAAGAAAGCAGCAGAAGCGCAAATATTTACTGCATGTAATTTTGTTACAACTTTTGGTCCTGAGCTAGGAATAAATATTGCGTCACCTATGGATATTTTCACCATATTTCTTAGTAATATTTCAATTTTTCGAATAATGATTACACTTGTACGCATTCCAAAGCGGTGTCCAACCAAATCTGTCTGCTGACGAACTGATAGCATTTTTAGGTTTCCTTATTATCATCATACTTTGCCTGCTAATAGTATGAGCTAGTTTTCTAACAAATTTTTATGTTCCCCGCATGGAAAATATAATATCTCTCCGTCGATTTCTACAAGTTCTTATATATTAAATGACAACTCCTAAATGCCAAAAAAAGAGATCGAGATTTCGATAAGTTGTACAGAATTAGGCCTCTAATGAATTGCCTCAATGTAAAATACAAAGAGGCCTTTGCCCTAGTCGCTATTTCTCGATGGATGGATGTGGTTTCAAAGGTAGGAGTAGCCTAAAGCAATATATGCCGCAACAGCCTATCAAAAGAAGCTTTAAAAATTGGGCTATAAATTGTGTAATTTCAGGGTGTTTGGTAGGCTTTGAAGTATATGAAGGTAAGTCCCCCTCGCCGACCGAAGGGCCAAGTGTGGTTTTGGGGTTATCTGCTTCTTTGCGTACATTTGGTTACTGTCTGTTTTTTGATAGATTTTTGACAACTATTCCTCTTCTCTCGAAAGTGTTTTCACTTGAACTTGTTGGTTATAGTACCATGCAAACTATTTTCCAAAGAACCTCTTAGTCGAAAATGAAAAAACTGATATTTGTAAAATCTGATTTTGCTCTGGGAAACCAAATATCTGTAACTAAATAGAGAAACCGGGGGAAAGAGTCCGTTGTGGTAAATTCAAATATGCATAATCCTAGTCATACTACGTTTATCAAAAGAACTAACAAGGTTTCAATAAGGGAAGGTGTTCAATGTCCGCAGTATGTATGCAATTATAATAAATACGTGGGAAGGGTTGATTTATTTGATAAAATCGTTTTTTGTTATTCGGTTTCATGGAAGTCAAAACGATGGTGGATGAAAATATTTTATCACTTCCTTGATAGTTATATTGTTAATTCATCCATATTACATAAAATCAAAAGTTTTCTACACATGCTGCGAAACCAGTTACTCAATTATCCGTCAGAAGTTTATTAGCAGACGAGTTGATTGCAAATTTTTGTAGTAGGAAAGCAAAAAATTAAAAATCTAAGTAATTGTTAGCAAGGCTATGAAGGAGAAGGTGGACTTCTAAATAGCAACCTATTATTAAAAAATGTAGGAGAGCATCTTCCAATCAGTATCAGTATCAATATCAGAAGGGGTGCCCCCAGCGGGCCTTACACTTAGGCCACCAATTAGGCCCGTTGTGCCCCCAGTCCGCATTAGCTCCAAGATGCCGGTCTTCCTTAGGAGAGCCTGCATCTTCTTGAGACTAATACCACGCATTGAAGTTGGCTCGATCGGCGGCGCGCCAAAGATTCCGAGTCTTGCCCACGTGAAGGAAGGCGGGGCATTCCGTAAGTAGATGGTATAGGATCTCATCGTCCCCCATGCGCCATCTACATTCCCCCTTCTCTGCAATTCTCAGCAGAGTCACGTGCCGTCTAAGCTTACAGTGCCCTGTAGAATCCTACCAGGGTCCTGCACCCCTTTCTAGGTAGGCATAACAACCCCCTGGCGGGACTTTTCGCTGGCTCACGTATCATGAGCCTCATCTGTCTCATCCCCGCAGCCGTCCGCCATACCTCTTCGGACCGACCCTCCATCCAGGCCTCCAAAGCTCCATCGCGAACACTCTGGGCGATCCCTCCCTCAGGGATCAGTCCCTAAGTATCTGCGTGCGGAGTCTTCCCTGGCTAAGGCGTCATCGGCTTTGTTTCCCGGTACACCCTAGTGTGCCGGTACTCAGACCGCGTATTAGTACTTCCTACTATGTGACAGCACGGTCATTGTGCTGAAACGTAGTAGCAAAACTGAATATAATAGCCATCTTGTGGGGTTTTAAACTATACGCGAATTATGTGTTGAAGTCCAGGAGGAATTTATAAGCATTTGATTATAATTTCATACTGCGCTGCAACACAGGAGGAATTAGATGTCTTCGCGATACAATCAATTTGCAGCAAGAGCTCTCGTGGTCGAGAGGTCTAACTGAAATCGGCGGCTTTCGGCGGCTCGAGTTCAAACCCCGTTGCTTATTTTCCATTTTTTTTAAGGTTAAGTTTCTAAACAGTTTTTTTAAGTATGTCTTGGGTTAGTTTGGATTAGCACCTGATTAGTTTCCTTTTCTTGAGCCCCCGTAGCGAGCGAAGGGCTATGCGAAAGGTGAATATGTCTTGGGTTAGTTTGGGTTAGCACCTGGTTAGTTTCCTTTTCTGTTTTTTTCTTGATTTTGGGTATGTCTTAGGTTACTTTGGGTTAATACCTGGTTAGTTTCCTTTTCTTGAGCCCCCGTAGCGAGCGAAGCGAGAGGAGGGCCATGCGAAAAGTGAATTATTTTGCTTTCCTGTATTTTAACACATTGGAGTGTTGCAGCGCAGTATGAATTCATAATACGTGTTCACAAATCCCTACGTGATTTCTGTGCTGACGCACGATAGGATTTTTAAACTATCTTGACAAAAATGGTTCATTTAATTCCTCCTATATTTTAACACAATGGAGTGTTGCAGCGCGGTATGAATTCATAATACGCACCCAGACCAGCGTAACTTTTTTAAGCTTGCCAAGATCAGTCACACGCAAAAAAATTCTACTTCGAAAACCGTAGTGCGCTCGTCCAGTGGGGCGGATAATTGCCGCCCCAGGACCTCACAGTACGCACCAGCTTCGGGCAGTGTTTCCATTCTGGACCCGTCTGTGAACCAGAATAGTCCATCCCAGGATCCCGTCTTTCCCTCCATCCAATCCCCCTTCGTAGGGAAGGGGAAGTTTAGCCCCTCGTGGAAGCTTATCTCTGGGACCATTGCGTCACCTGACATACCCAGTATGGTTAGGTGTCCAGACAAGCCTCGCCATAGAACATAATGGTCATAGCAGGAGCCATTGTTCCTACACATTCCTACATCATCCATTCTTATGGCCGCTCTAGCCGCCTCGTGCTTCACCCAGTCCACCGACGGAGGCAACACCACCAATATCTCCAGAGACCTTGTGGGCGCCGTCCTCATAGCCCCGGTGATGCAAAGGCATGCAAGTCGCTGTAATTTGCCCAGCAGTAGTCTGGACGCCGGCGCCGTTTTCATGAATCCTGGCCACCAAACGACCACTCCGTGCATGAGCATCGGAGCAATCATCGTCCTATGCCACATCATTGTTTTCAGCCCAAGTCTACAGGTCCCCTCCAGCGCCCTACGGCAAGTCCACATACCATTGAGCGCTGCCACGGTCTTGAGCCGCATGTGTTCCTGAAAGGTGAGTTTGGAGTTCAATCAGACACCCAGATACTTGACGCATTTCTTAACCACAAGACGGGTCCCTTCCAACGTGATGTTGAGAGAGGCCTCCAGCTTCGCTTTCTTGGTAAAGATGATCATCTCTATCTTGTTGGGATTCGTCCTGAGTTTATTATCCCTGCGAGAACCTTGTCAGTACTTCCTCTGCAATATTCCCACCTCATTTCCTTGTGCCATGATCACAACGTCGGCTGCATAGGCCTGTATATGGACCCCATGCTCTACTTCAGGATGCGTAGGATCTCATCCACCACTAGATACCACAGGAAGGAGGACAGGACCCCCTTCTGAGAACATCCCCCCGATGACTTAACCCAGCATCCAAAGCATCTTCCAATTAAAAGCATCTGTAAAAGATGCGGATTTTGTAGTACCCAAAAAAGGGTAAAGAAGTCAAACCTAGAATGTATGACGTTATCTATGTTTACCTTGTTTTGTGCCTTTTATAGGGCTAATAACTTTTCAGAGGGGTAATGACGGTAAAGAAATACCCTTTTTTTTCTTTCATCTTGGACTAGTACTGGAAAATGTTGCTTCTGTCTTATTACCGAATAGAAAATTTGTATTTGCACTCATTTTAGTTGTGCGTCATTTATTACCTATTAGTAATAAAACCTAATATATCAGGTGGTCATATATTTAGCCACCAAACACTGATTGTCAATTGCATGCCTAAATGTTCATTGGCTAAATATTTGACTCCGTTGTACTTGTAGTTTTAGCTATTTTTCGCTTATTTACGTGATTTATTTTTAGTTATAAACAGCAAACAAGTTAAATTATGTTTGTTTAGTAAGTAATAGAAAATATATATAATTGTGGTTCCGAGGTTTTTGTTGGTAGTTAAATACTTCGCCACTGAGCCTTTAAGGGTTAATCCCTTCAAGGCGGCCTCGCAGTGTTTGTTTTTTCTAGCCCCTTTCTCTTTTACGGTATTACAAATAACCCTCTCCTACAAGAAGTTTGGTATTTTAACTTATGCAAACATGTTTTGGAACACCTAGAACATCGCTTTACAAGTACAACCTGTGTCAATTAACATGTTAGCACACACACCGCTTGTCACACACCTAGAACATCGCTTTACAAGTACAACCTGTGTCAATTAACATGTTAGCACACACACCGCTTGTCGAGTGCCTTTAAAGTATGTGCCACTGTCATAAAGAAATATATATATTTTAACAGATCTATACATTTAATTGTCTAAAATATCATTAAAAACGGTTTGTAGCCAAGAAAATGGATCAGGATCTAGAAATGTGGATATTTTTTGATGATTGGAGAGTTTTTGGTGGATTTTATGGCAAATTCCGAGGTAAAATCTTACCTTAAGCATATTGATGAGTAGAGTAACGCCTTTGTGGTAAATACTTGAAATCTCATTTAAAACGATTTGAAGATGAGAAAATAGCCCAGGATCAGATAGTTTCGACATTTTTCAAGCCATCAGCAGCGGTTTCTGCCAATTTTGTGGGCGATTTCGAGGTAAAATTTTCAAAATATAGAACGCAAAGAAAAACTTGGGTCTCACTGAAACACAGCATTGCAGGAAAGTGAAATTTGAAAGACGGTATCAAGAAAATTTGACCTCACCAAGCAAAATCTATCTATTTCACCCAAACTCTTGGTATTGATTCAATATCGTTTCTAATAACTGGATGTATTCATTTGTACTTATCACTGGTGGAATACCCATCCCAGAAGTCACCTAAAATATAAGACAAAACATATGTCAGAGGTCAAACAATGGAAACCAGCCAGTGACCACCACGTTGAGGTCACCGGTAACTTCTCGTTTGTCGAATCCCAATTACGTTTGACGATCTTACTCAGAACTCGCCCGTAGTTTTATGATTACTACTGGCGTAGCAGTAAAACAGCCGTTTAACAATGTTTTGATATTAGCGGCTTTATTCCGAGGTTTATGGGAGTGATGTTTGTAAACAATTCTTCGAAATGCACTTCACCTTCGCTTTAAAGAACTTGGAGATATCTAAGTGTTTCGTATTATGCAGATACACGAGAGGAATCATAATAACAAAAATTATATTAGAAATGATTTTTGCAATCCTGTAATATTTTGTTAACATGACAAATAAGCCTCATACCGCTTTATGAAGAGAGCAACAGGATGATTGCCACAGCAATAGCCAGCAGTTTTATGTGAACTTTTACAAACATGCAATTGTACCTTCGATCTTATAGCGAAATAAAGTTACTATAAAATGCAGTTCATCCATAAAAACTTAACCATCCCGGCGCGGGGCGGCGCCTTGCTCCTGAAGCCGGGTAAAATTATTGGTGGTTGTTAAGGCGAGCATAACTACAGACAACGGGAAAATACAGTATATGGAACTGTTTTCCATTATTAATTTACCTCAAATAGAATTTGATGCATGCATAGAATATTTAGCACTGGTGAATAGTACTTGGATTTATATGTGTGCCATTGTCGAATCCATCTGCTTCAAATCTTCAGTCATTGTTTTGTTGTTTCGTCTAACGTCAGGAACTTAAAAAAAAAGAAACATTAATTTTAGTTAAAAAATGCTTAATTCACTCGATATTCCGCGATTGGATAATTAATCCTCTATGCTCAATCCCATGATATAAATGTTTACATTCCGATAATAAAATCAGACCCTCTGGTCCCTGGCGATAGAATATTTCTTCACATTATTTGCAGCCGCAGCAGTAATGCCCTAGAACCTCAAAACCCCAACTAAAAAGGTCTCAAAGCATCCTGTCACGCTGCCTTATTAATGTTCTGCTTGTCTCAACAGTTCAACTGGATCCCCCAAATAGTCGTCATTGTCTCAACAATCAAACTCCTCCACAAAAGATTAGTATTTTCCTCATCCTAGATACTTGGACAAAAAATTCATACTCCGTTCACATCTCCTAACTAAGTTTTGTGTTTATATATTTGAATGTTTCCTTTTCCTTCTAATAAATATTTATGAAACTAGTACCATCGTTTTTGTTTTTCTTTCTATTGCCCAATGTATGATAAATCATATGTAAAAAAAATACCTAAAATAATTTTCCAGCAAATTTACCATTTTTTCTTTATTTCCTATGCATATAATAGCAACATACTAAGAAATGTATTAAAAATTCTGGGAATTAATGGGTTAAAAAGTTTATGTAAGTAAGTTTTTCCGGTTCTCTAATGAAACTACACCTATGGATAAGTTTAAAGTACACTACCTTGTGACTAATTGTGTGCCACTTTGTGATGAATTGTTTTTACTAGCTCAGTCACCAATTTGTAAGGATAGTTAATTTATTTAATTTAATTAAGCATGAAATTAGGGTGTGGATTAGATTATTTCCCTTGTCAACTATACTATTTTTTTAATTGCGAGCGCCAGGTTCTTAGAGACAATGCAAACAGAAAATATAGAATATTTAGATATCAATAATTATGAATTTATGAAGATAAGAATAAGTCGTGTCTTATAGAGCCCAGTCCTGCAGTAAATCAAAGAAAGTGTTTCTAAAAACAATCTATATTAATTTAACAACTAATTTACAAGTATAAACAGTGATGTGAACTGGTAAATTACCGATAAATTACCGTGGTAATTTACCGTAAATTACCAGAAATTGTTTACCGTAATTTACTGATAAGTTATATAGAAAATTACTGGTTCTCGTGCTAAATAATTAACGTTATTTACAGTAATTTAACGTTATTTACTGTATTTTGTTGTAATGTACAGGGTGATCCCATATAATGTCGCCCCTCTTTAACTTCTTTATTTCAAGTGTCCCGAAAAAATTAAAAGTATAGTTATGTAGGTACCGAAAAACACTTTTTTCTACGAGTGACCGCAAAGAATTTACTTTGCGCACACTTTTGCATATGCAAAGTAGCACTTTCCTGCACACTGTGCGGGGAACAAATACACTTATAAAATCACACTTGATAAAAGTTCAGATAAGCTTTAAGTGGGGGTAAACTACTTTGCGTACGTGTTAGGAACAATGTTTTTCTACGAGTGAAATAACTACATTTTTTTCTTAATTTTTATTGACATCAAAAACATCAACTTATAACTACCTATTTATTATTATTAACAACATTAACGCTTTCGCGTGCGGGAAAACATAACTTTGCGCACTGATTAGGAAAACTACTATTTTTCTGCGTGTAAAAAATATTGGAAAAATGATCAGTATACAGGGAAAAACAAAAAGTTAATTTTTTTTTCATTGGATCACCCTATATATGAATTTATTTTTCGATTCCTTGTAAAATTCTAAGCATATTTTATGTATGATGTTATACCTCTAGAGTTAGTAGTTTCACAGATATAAACAGTTAAAAATCGGTACTTTGGCTAATTTTCACGTTGGTAGCAAGAAGATCATTAGAGATGGAGTAAAATGAATTTCACCTTCCTATCTTCCTTCTCAGGAACTGAAAGGAACTGGCAGGCGGTACCCTGGGTACCAAATCTGGTACCTCTGTAGGTACCATTAGTTAGCACCATCAGATAGCTCTTGGAAAGTTAAGATAGGAATGTGAAATTCATTTTACTCCATTTGTAATAGCCTCCTTGCTACCAAGGTGAAAAGTAGCCAAAGTATAGATCTTCAACCGTTTATAGCTGTGAAACTACTGATTCTAGAGGTATAACTTCATACATAAATTATGCTTAGAATTTTACGAGGAATCGAAAAATAAATTCATATATAGGGTAATCCATTGAAAAAATTTACTTTTTGTTTTTCCCTGTATACTGATCATTTTTCCAATATTTTTTATACGCAGAAAAAAAGTATTTTTCAATACCTACATAAACATACTTTTAATTTTTTTGAGACACTAAAAATAAAAAAGTTAAAAGGGGGCGACATTATAGGGGATCACCCTGTACCATGTTTGTCAGCAATATGAACAGTATGCGTTCGGGGATTGACTGCCGGCTGCCGGTTATTAGCCGAACCGGGGATTTACTGTCGGCTGTCATTCATTGCCATTCATTTTGTTCTGTGTTGCTTCGTTATTTAAAATTAAATAATATTTAAGGAAAAAACAATGTTTTATTCACAAATAAATGAAACAACTCTTTGTCCTGCACCGATACTTACACACATCGTAATTTCATTCCCAAGTGGTAATTACATGATTATGACAAGATATTTTTTTATACATGTACATGCTTCTTTGGAAAAATAGCAATTTTTATTTGTAAACTAGTTGGAGGTTTCCAAAAGACAGTAATATACACAATTTACATTAATTTACGAATGGAAATCGCTATTAGTTTACTTGCAGTTTACGGTAAATTACGGTAATTTATTGTTATTTACCAAAAATATATTACGGTTATTTACCACAGTAATTTACGACACAAATTTATTACCACGGTAATTAATTTTGGTAATTAACACTCGTAAATTACCAGCGTAAATAACCAAAAATATAAATTACGGTAATTTTACATCACTGAGTATAAATGATGAGGTTTAAAAAAAATTATTGCAGTTCATATAATCGGATGTAAATATAACTTATAATATAATTTATGAAGTTTAAGCTTTTGACTAAATTGACTAGCGATGTGAACAATAAAAAATATTTAATTATTACAGTTAGTTGGTCTTTCCAAAAAAAACTCTCCTTGGACGTTCTAATACTTAACTCGTTCAGTTATCTGCCACCACGTGATCGGTTGGGACTTCCACTGGAAACCTCTTCCGCCTGTACCTAAGCTCACCCGTTATAGGCTTATCCAGGTCTTACCGGTAATCCTAGTGATGATTCCCACCTGGTTGTATGTAGTTGACGTCTCGGAGAAGTTGTTACATAAAAAAAAGAAATGGACAAGTTTTAGACCAACTTATACCGCGAATTAATTAATTATTCAGGAAAGTATCCTGTGGACCTCAGTTCGACATAGGAGGTATTAACCGACAACTTGAAAATTTACTGGTTACAGGGGATATAATCAGTTCAGCAGAAATTATAAATAACTATAGTTAAATAACACTATAAATAATTACTGTTACTCAAGATATTTATTTTCTTTACTTTGAGACATGAAATTCAAAAGAAAATTATGAAATTTGTCCAAACAGTGGCGCTCGGCAACTTCAAATAGAAAATAACTAGATTTTTATGATAAATAAGAAAATCGAGGTATAACCTCTCTATAAATGAGTCTTATTATAACTCAAAATAAGTAATTTCTATTACTTTTTTTATATGGCCCTTGGCACATAAACGATAATTGAAAAAATGGAAAAATCGAGTCTTATTACTCCAAATAAGTAATTTCTATTAGTACTTAAACTATATATATGGCCCTTGGCACATACAGAATAATTGAACGCAAATTGCGTCTCAATTAATTAAAGATAAAGATAAGGTAATTACTATCTTGCCTTGAGATAGGAACTTAGATAAAAGATAAAGAAAAATAAACCAGGTAAATTTACACAAGTGTAGTTAAACCTCTCATATATGTAAATTAATGTCGGTACATCATTGCTGAAACGTGACACGGTAAGTGCTAATAATTATATGCTTGACGTTACAAATAAACTGAAATATTGATGAAATAAGCCTGAAAAGAAAAGATACTATATCCAACAATACTATGAGGGAAAATCCAGAGAAATTCTACTACAGATTCAATTAACTACCTTTACAGGAACAGATAAAATCCGCTCTGAGAATCTCCCAAATCAATCAATCTAAATGAAAATATGTAAAATAATATGTGTGCCCGTTAAACGATTAAATAATTTCGTTCTCTATAAATTTGAATTAAACCATTATCAAATTACACGAATTTGACCAATAAGACACGCAATTATCCACCGAAAAATCAGTATTCAAACCTAAAGGTCACCACAAAAAAATTAAGATTGTTGAAATCGTCAATCACTCGAAAGTGTAATATAAAAGTGCGAAACTCTTGCTTTAGCGAAATATGATTAACCGAATCAAAAACGATTATCAATTCTGTATTTAAAATATGGAAAATTTAGCGAAATGTATGCAAGATGAATAAAATATTGAAAGATTAAATTATCAGCACTTACCGGTTTGACCGTTACCACCAAGATGAACGACCTGCCCTTCAAAATTGTGTACGTTCTACCTATTCTGTCTTCCGATGCTCTCATTGGGCAAGTTAAATCATGTGACAACCGTTGTAGGAATCCCAGCGTCAAACTAAGGAAACACTCAGCATACGCTAAATGTAGCAATATAATGTAGATTACATGCTTAAATTAGAGGTATCGAACAACGTGCTACGTCCTGCAGTTACCAACTATACGAAATAAGCCCATTTCCGAACAGAAGTCACTCACTCCATATAGAAACCTACAATGACACGAATCCGCTAACTATGGATATAAATTAGCGTACCTGTTCTTCTATAGTTAATTGTGCGAAATATATCCATTCACAGATAGATGTCACTGGCGGTTAATATACCGAACATCGAAAACCATTGATAAATAGATAGAATTTAGTGGAGCGGAATAGACTGATATATGATAACTTATATTCCGTTACACCCTTTATCCAGAATAGTAAAATCATATAAATTGATTGTCTACATTTCCCGTTAACCGAGTCTAGAACGTTAATATCTCTATCGACGGATGTTCTTGCTGTAAAAATCAAAACTAAACTGAAATATAGCAAGCAGGAAAAGAAATTAAAGCCGGCCAAAACTTCCAAGACTTAAAATTAAGCAGGAAAAATAAAGCGGCGCCATTATATGCAATAAATCTAGCTATTAAGATTCATGATACTGAAAATGTACGTGATAAATTATATCATATTCAAACCTCTAGGTTTGATGCGACAGTACTTTCTCGAGATCTCTCGACAAGACGAGATAGTTCATTTTCTGGTATATTTTTCCAAGGCGAGACGAGAGATTGACTTCTCCGGACGAGACTTTTTAAAATCTTTATTATTATCTTATGCACAGGATGGCCATGTACCTTATCTCAATAACTTAAATAGATATTTATTAATTAGCAGCAGATGACACATGGAGTGATGACGCTGTTCGCAGCTCAACATACCATTTACCAACATCAAAAGAAATATATCAGACACAAAAAATCAAGCGCAAACTTATTTGCTAGATACTACGCCACTTCAACGCCAGAGCCTGGAACGCCGTTCTCAACAAACTAACGAGGAAAGCTTTGCTACAATTTCAATTTTTTTTATAGTATAAACCTTTAACTGAGGATAACTAAGTTCCAATTCTATTACATTGTACTTAAAAAATATAATACCTACTTGGAAGCTTGTATTTATTTTATTATTATAACGGACCGGAACCGGTTCAAATGACTAAAATATATTAAAACTAACTGAACTTTAACGCAAGTTCATTGAACGACTAACCAAAACTAACCAATAGTAACTAAAATCATCAAAACTAGCTAAAACGCATCGATATAGATTAAAAATATTGAAGTAAGTTCAAACTAACCCAAATTAACCGAATTTTGATGACTAACCAAAAATAACCAAAAACACTAAAATTGGTTATAAAGTATCGGAACCGGTTCAAATAATTAAAATAAAATAAAACTAACTGAAATTAACCGAAAGTTGATTGAACAACCAACCACAACTAACCAAAAGTAACCAAAGGCACCAAAAAGGGCTAAAACATATTGGAACAGATTAAACTTATTAACGTAAGGTGAATCTAACTTAAATTAACCGAATTTTGGCGACTGACTAAAGTTAACCAAAAACAGTAAAATTATAACCAAAACCATTAAAATTGGTTATAACGTATCGGAACCGGTTCAAGTGACTAAAATAAATTAAATCTAACTGAAATTAGCCGAAAGTTGATTGAACGACTAACCAAAAGTAACCAAAAGCACGAAAATGAGCTAAAACATATCGGAACAGATTGTTACATAACAATTTAGCACGAATATGTAACAGATAGAAGTCAAATAAAGTCAGTGATTCCACCCTTAATCTTGCATAATTTTCGAACGACCAGTGCCTTTATCGAGCTGTTAGAGGAATAAACTGAAACAAGCTAGTTATATACGTAATCTCAGTCACTAGATTGTATCGTATTCTACATCGCTATCAAGAAACCATTTTAGTATATAGCAGTGCACTTCAATTAAATCATTTACCTTGCTAATAATTTCCTTTTTCGGCGGTAATACACCTTAAAATAATTGTTGGTTGCCTACGGACGAGTGTAATATCGAAACGTTTAATGAAAAGGTTAGTCTTGGAACGTTGCCAAATGTTTAATTCGCTAAACGGTTGCCCTGTGATTTTGACGTGGTTACGATTCAAGCCAACAGGAAAATACATAATTAATTGATGTGCTGCTCTTGTTTTGATATTAAACGACTGTTTTTCACTTTCGCGTTAAAAATACGTAGTCAAGATATGTTATTAAGTGCATCTGTTCCCTAACTTGGCAACGTCGCTCGAATTGATCGCAAATGTTATCAGCAAGAAAAACCGGCTGAAGCTAAAGGTACGTTTAGGTTCGATTCGATTGAATGCGTTGAACAGATTGGATGTTAGGAGTTGTAAATGGCGCCGGCTGGAACGAGATGGTTTCTAGTTGTTTGGTCATTGTCAATGACAAATTTATCGTTGGATTTCTTTGTCTTACCAGCAATGCATAATATCATACAGCCTTAGGTACGTTTCATTGCATATGGAAGAGGTTGGTAGATTTGGCGACAATCGGTTGGTGTATTTTGCGTATGATTACAGGACAGTGTGGAACGGGCTTATGATTCAAGTTTTTTCTAGCTTTTTGACATCGAATTTCTCGAGCTAGTTAGTGGGTTTTGGCTTGATTTCGTCCTCTTTCTTCGGCAAACCTTCTTAGGAGGTAGTGCGTATATATGTCTGATAAAAAGTTTAAGAATTTTTAATTCACCCTGAAGGGGGAGTATTCTTATTTCGGACAATAGAGAGTGGCGTAGTTACTAGGTTGCTGTAGAGAAATTATTTGACTGGATTGGATGGATTTTTGGTCAGAGAGTCAAGATTTTTGGTTTGTAACTTGTCACGTGCAGTGGATTCTGGAACAAAGTACGCCGTTTCCTTCTTCGAGGACTGCCTGTAGAAGAGAGCGTTTGCTCCCCAATTCGTCATTACCATCGAAAAACCCTACGTAGTTAGGTAAATAAATCTACATATCTTATATTTTGTACATACTCATTTATTTTCTGTACAGGGGACTTATTTTATCAGAGTATAAGTTATTTCATTATAGTTTTCTAACGGGTCTCAGGCATTGATTTGTATAGGAGTGGATAAGCAATAACCGCCTGTTGCACTATTCAAAAGTGGCAACCTATGGGCGGAAAAACGGGTTTCTGCGCATGACAAAATCGACGCAAAATCGAAAAACGTAAACAAAGCAGATCCCGTTTCGTCAGCCGCAGCAGGCGTCGATCAGGACCGAACTTGGCTTTTGTCTTTGACGTGTTTTCGTTTTGACGGCGCGGCGTTTTGTGTTGATAATTCGAATACGTTACGTTTTATTGACTTTCTATGGACCTAGTGTTTGTAGTTGCTTAATTAGTTTTAGTTTAGTGGTTCACGTTTGTGCTTTATGCGTACCCTATTTTGATTTTCGTTTTAATTGAACAATACGCTCATAAACAATGGGCGATGCTACCAAAATAGAATCCCGAAAGTGTATGGTTGTGTTTTATAGCAGTAGAGGCAAAATACCCGGGATTTTCTATTTCAAGTAAGTATAATATTATTATAAGTATTACTTATTTATACCGTGTTGTTTGTTTCACTATGCTAACTGGCCCATTTCACAATCGGCAAGACTACTCTACCGAATATTTGGTGAAATAATTACTTTCGTTCATAATCACAAGAGTATGAGTTCAAATTTTGGAGTCCGGGCCTGCCTAATCACCTTCACACTGCAACATATGTCGCCCACTAATTCTCTAATGCGCAAGGCAAAATAGGAATCGTTTTGTTTACATTTCGCGGTCGTAAATTTGCCATATTTGGTCTATTTATTGCTTATCCACTCCTATACAAATCAATGGTCTAAGGGAGAATTATTGAAATACTGCACAATACTGCTATATAGAGTGTGTTACTTTCGAAAATTTATTAATTCTTGCACGCATATCATGCAATATCGTCAGACAAAAGATAATTTAGGCTTGGAACAGGCAAAGCATGATTTATTTATACTCATTATTTTTACAAGAAGTAATATTCTGGGGAAATCATAGTCCGATATTGTCTTCGGTATGATATGGCAGTCGACCACTCCTAGCTGATTCTTTGTCTTTATGGGCACCCGTATTGTATAATAGGGTATAATGTTGTATAAAACTGTATATAATCTTTGATAAATTTAATTTCTACTTTAAATTTTGCTTATAAGCACTTGTAAAGTCGTACATAAGCTTTGTAAATTTAGATTTCATATTAATGTCATAAATGGACAAGCTTTGTTCTTGCCTGGGGGTCTGAACTCTTAAAAGAGCAAACAGTGGTTATATTATTAGTCAGTTTTTCTTAGTATTTGATGTCTTTCACCTGTAGGGTGATATGATATTGGTTATATTATGACCTTCGCATTTTGGCAAGACGACTCTTATTATTATTTTTAAATGCTCTTATTGTTACTGTTAAATACCTTTTGAGTGGAGAGTGTTCTGAAAGAGGAGCTGCCTGGAATTGCAGAAAGAGAATGCATACTTAGCGCTTGTTCTCTTTCAGGCATTTTTTTACTGGGAGCCATTTTTACCGGGAGTCAGTTTATTGGAGCTATTATTTTTGGCTGGAGCTGTTTTGCTTGGAGTTGTGTATCTGGAGCAAGCTATTTTTGTTTGGAGCGAGCTTTGCTTGAAGAGAGGTTAAGTAGCTAACCAAGTAGCTGCCAGTCAATACAGTTGGTTGTGTGTTATTGGTACCAACTGCAGCCGTAGAGTATGGCATTACCACAATAATTGCCACTGAGAGTTTATGGTCCCAAGGTGCATTGCAGTAGTCCGCGTGCAGAAGGCCGGAGGTGATATCGGCGAAGACCAGTTAAGATAAGTTTAGGTTATAATTGTGATCTGTTTACCTAATGTTGCTGGCGTGTTATTAGTATTTTCCAGCGTGTAGCAAATTGCGTGTTTTTATTTCTTTCTGCGAGATACTGATATAATTATTTTTGGAACTGATTAGGTGTAAGCAAGGCTTACCAATGCGTATATAAATAACTGCGATATTTACTAGTGTGATTCAGTTAATGCTCATAGTTTTTTTTATGCTATATGTCATCATTCTTACAATTTAATTTATATTGTGGTAAATGATAAACATTGTTGTTCCGACTGACTAAATATCTGATTATAGTAATTTTACATAGCGGTAAGTCATAAACTGAGCCTTAAGGTTTATTAATGTACAACTGCGAGTCGTATACCATGGTACACGCGCAACGGAGTTAATAGTAATAAGTATCATCCTGATAACTTTTAATTATTAGTTGTTGTGACGATAGATACCTTATGCATATTGCGTTTATTTTTAATTAGTTGGAATTGTTTTTTTGATCTTCCGTAATCATTTATTACGTCATACTGTTACATCTGATATGATCTAGTTCGATATTCGTGAGCATATATCAAGTTATTAAGTGTTTCCAATTGAGATCTTTTACCTTTTTGTTATAAATTTATATCATTTTGTTATTGAAAGATATATGACAACACGTTATCGTCTAACCTAACGAACGCCAATAAATTTAAACCTGCACGAACGTGACCGTCTTTTATTTGCTCTGGAATATCTCAACCAAAATTGTAATTAGTAGTCGCCCTTGCGTAGCGGATAATCGTCGATTTGGATCGCCCTTATGGATTCTTAAGACCAAGGATCTTCCTGTTTGGGTCTGCGGATTTGGATATTTCAAACTGGTGGCCCCCTGGTCAAGAGTAAGTAATTGACCCACTCTCATGCCGACGAGCAAGTCGGAGCACACATGTTGCGCTGGCCGCATCCCTAATGGTAGGTATCATCTTATTCATTAGATCTCGCTAACACATTTAAAAGGGTTTTACGCGCAACAAGATTTAAAATATTAAGGTAAGTTGAGACGAATTTAAATTTGCCGAATTTTGCCCACTAACTGAAGTTATTAACCAAAAACATGGTTATAACGTATCGGAACCGGTTCAAATTACCAAAATAATTTAAAACTAACTAAAGCTGACCAAAATCTGATTGAATGACTAACCAAAACTAATCACAAGTAACCAAAAGCATCAAAACGGACAAAAACGTATCGGAATAGGTTGCAAAAAATAAAGTAAGTTAAAACTAAACAAAACGAACAGAATTTTTGCGACTATCCAAAACTATCCAAAAAGATTAAAATTGGAACTAAAGGAAAATTGGTTGAACGACTAGCCTAAAGTAACTAAAAATAACCAAA
>MU186699.1:0-68160 GCA_016904865.1 Pissodes strobi | reverse complement strand
GAATATCAACACAAATTACATGTTTGCGTCTTTATTCATCATTTTCATTATCCCCCCGGTTGCAACTTTGCGAAGGACTGTGAATTTTTCAATAAGTAGTGTAACGAAGTCTAGGATTGTTCATTCATCCGGAGATAGTTTCGCCAATCGCCAAGTTCTAATCGTAGCTCTGTAAGTAAATTGATGTGAGAATATTCATTCCGTTTCAATAGTCAATCCTTAAACCATTCAATTGATGTTCCTTTTTCTTTATAATACAAGCGCACGCCGCTGCTAGTAAGTTAACTCATCTTGGTTAGACATGCCGACAAACGACAATATGAACACGGAGAAAACTGACACATGTCTGTACGTGTGAAGATAAAAGTAGATCGACGTACATTAACGCAGGAACGTTCACGTGCGTGCATATCTTAAAACATGTGCGCGTGTCTGTAGGTCCCTAAATAGCAGAAGAGAAGGTAGAGCACACGGCAACCGGTCTGGATATCCTATTGGACGAAGTTGAGGCTGCCGTTTTATCAATCAAAGTTGGAACGGCTCCTGGGCCAGATAAAGTTCAGTCTTAGATCATCAAAGTCGTTGATGAAAATATCAAGTGAGAATTATCTATTATATTTAATGAGATATACAGCGGTGGAAAAATACCAAGAGAATGGCTGAGATCAGAATTTGTATTCTTACCTAAAAAGCAGGAATATGGCATAGAAGTTAACACAAACAAATCATAAGCCATGATAGTCAGCAAAGACAGAACGGAAGGGATACAGTTCACCATCAACGAGAAAGAAGTAGAACGAGTGCCAACAAACACAAAACTCGTATTAAGTGAACGTTGGGACCATTCTCAAGAAATTTTTCGTCCAAGCTATTTAGAACTAAAAGTCTGAATCTGGAATGAAAATCAGATTCCTCCGATGTTGCATATTCGCCATCGTAATGTATGGAGTAGAACTTTAGACTTTGACTAAAGCTACAGCTGAGAGACCATTTAAAATATGAATCTACAGAGGAATTCTTAAAATATCATGTTCGGACAAAATATCAAACGTCCGAGTACCCCAAAAACTAATAAATCATATTCAAGATGAAAAGAAAAAAAATTGAATATTAAGGCACATCATAAAAAATTGAACTAAATTCAAGCTGCTAAAGTTCATTCTGCAGGAGAAGGTGCAGGGTAAGAGAGGCATCGGAATAAGTCGTAAGAATTTAAGGGCCTGGTTTGAAATATTGTGAACTACTAAAAGCAATTAAACTACTAATTAATAATCACCCTGTCCTAAGTTTGAAATTGAACATGGAAAATGTAAATATTCAAAAACAGAGTTTCATCCACAATACCGAAACAGAATTTTGTGCACTATACGCGCGTTTCGCTAACCATGTTAGCATCATCAGGAGATGATTAAAACTCACTCAGTTTTAATCAAAATAAAGTATTTACAAAAAATTTTGAAAATGACCACCTCTCGCTCGTATACAGGCTTCTGCTCTTCTTCTCATCGATTCTCTAACTCCTTCAAAAATTCCATACGTGTTACGTATGGTTTCACATCCATTAATAATGTTATTTCTTAGCTGTTTTAATGACTCAATTGGTGTACTATAAACTAACGTTTTTAGGTGCTCCCACAAATAAAAATCTAAACTATTCAAGTCAGGCGATCTAGGTGGCCAGAATTGTGGTCCTCCACGACCTATTTAACGATTTCGGTAGACTCTGTTTAAATATTCACGAGCCAATATACTCAAGCGGGCTGGAGCACCATCATGCATAAACCAATCTTGCTGCCGTAACTGAAGAGGAACATCTTCAAGAAGTAAAGGCAAATCATTTTGAAGAAAATCACTGAAAATGTGTCCGTAAAGGCGTCCTGGTAAAAAAATGGTCCTATTAAATAGTCGTCTATGATACCGATCCAAACGTTGAGTGAGAATTGTTCCTGAAAATGTGTCTCTGCAATGGCATGCGGATTTTCTTGGGCCCAGTTATGATTATTATGAAAATTAATTATGGCATTCCTAGAAAAATTTGGATAATGTTGGAATCGAATTGAGGATTTTCTGCAAGTTTACCATCTACAAAATTGCATCCGCGGCTCAAAATCTCTTGGAAGAAGTGCCTGAACCCTTTGTATGTGGTAAGGATACAATAACGAATCTCTTAAAATTTCCCATACCATTTTGTAGTAGATATTTAATTACCTACCAATTTTTCGCGTACTAGTTGCTGGATTCTCTTCAATGGCATGTAGAACAGCTTCCTCAACTGGCGGGTTTCTAATTATCTCGGAGCTTTTAGGTTTAAAACTGCCACATTCAGTCAGACGACGATGAATGTTTATAAATATCCTTCTATCTGGAAGAGCACGATCAAGATACCTCTCTTGATAGAGTCGCCGGGCCTCCATGGAATTACCATTAGCAAGACCATAAAGGAAATGCATTTGTGTCATCTTTAAATTAGAATAGTTTACCATTTTTATTGTTAGCACAACTAACAAGGAAAGAATAAACTAGAGCAGAAAGTAAAAACAAGCTGTCATTCAATGTGTAACACATAATGTTTATAACAACAAAACAACAGTCGCTATCAGAGAGCCAAGTTAACTTGATTTTATTTCATCAATAACTTTTCGAGATGCTGATTATGTACCTAAATGTTTCTTTTTTTTTTCTTGAAAACGAAGCAAGATGAGAAAAGAAGTTAAGAGACAAGAAAGTTTTGTTCTTAGTTGCCTAATCCAAAAAAAAAAAATAGAAAAAAAGTCAGTGGCTTACATTTTTTTTGTCAATAATAGACGTGAAGATGCCCCCGGGACGCCACTGAATTTTATAATTAATATCTAATTAGGGAAAAACTAGCTCCTTATCACTAAAAACAACACTGACAAATTTCAACAAAATCGGCAAAAGGATTTTTGAGATATTAATAAAAATCCGATTTAAAAAAAAATTGACTAACACTAGACTTAAAAACTAGACATTTTAAGACAAATGTTTATATGAACTTTTCTACCTAAAATAGGTCCAGGAATGCGCCCTTAAAGTTATGACATATCATTAAGTAACACCCTGTATAATTAGCCATAATGTTACTGTAATATTTTTAACCTGTTCCGATTCGTCTTAGCCCGTTTTGGTGCTTTTGGTTATTTTTAGTTACTTTAGGCTAGTCGTTCAACCAATTTTCCGTTAGTTCCAATTTTAATCTTTTTGGATAGTCGCAAAAGTTCTGTTCGTTTTGGTTAGTTTTAACTTACTTTAATTTTTGCAACCTATTCCGATACGTTTTTGTCCGTTTTGATGCTTTTGGTTACTTGTGATTAGTTTTGGTTAGTCATTCAATCAGATTTTGGTCAGCTTTAGTTAGTTTTAAATTATTTTGGTAATTTGAACCGGTTCCGATACGTTATAACTATGTTTTTGGTTAATTTCAGTTAGTGGGCAAAATTCGGCAAATTTAAATTCGTCTCAACTTACCTTAATATTTTAAATCTTGTTGCGCGTAAAACCCTTTTAAATGTGTTAACGAGATCTAATGAATAAGATGATACCTACCCTTAGGGATGCGGCCAGCGCAACATGTGTGCTCCGACATGCTCGTCGGCATGAGAGTGGGTCAATTACTTACTCTTGACCAGGGCGCCACCAGTTTGAAATATCCAAATCCGCAGATCCTAACAGGAAGATCCTTGGTCTTAAGAATCCATAAGGGCGATCCAAATCGACGATTATCCGCTACGCAAGGGCGACTACTAATTACAATTTTGGTTGAGATATTCCAGAGCAAATAAAAGACGGTCACGTTCGTGCAGGTTTAAATTTATTGGCGTTCGTTAGGTTAGACGATAACGTGTTGTCCTATATCTTTCAATAACAAAATGATATAAATTTATAACAAAAAGGTAAAAGATCTCAATTGGAAACACTTAATAACTTGATATGCTCACGAATATCGAACTAGATCATATCAGATGTAACAGTATGACGTAATAAATGATTACGGAAGATCAAAAAAACAATTCCAACTAATTAAAAATAAACGCAATATGCATAAGGTATCTATCGTCACATCAACTAATAATTAAAAATTATCATGATGATACTTATTGCTATTAACTCCGTTGCGCGTGTACCATGGTATACGTGTCGCAGTTGTACATGAATAAACCTTAAGACTCAGTTTATGACTTACCGCTATGTAAAATTACTATAATCAGATATTTAGTCAGTCGGAACAACAATGTTTATCATTTACCACAATATAAATTAAATTGTAAGAATGATGACATATAGCATAAAAAAACTATGAGCATTAATTGAATCACACTAGTAAATATCGCAGTTATTTATATACTCATTGGTAAGCCTTGCTTACACCTAATCAGTTCCAAAAATAATTATATTAATTCCTCGCAGAAAGAAATAAAAACACGCAATTTACTACACGCTGGAGAATACTAATAACACGCCAGCAACATTAGGTAAACAGATCACAATTATAACCTAAACTTATCTCAACTGGTCTTCGCCGATATCACCTCCGGCCTTCTGCACGCGGACTACAGCAATGCACCTTGGGACCATAAACTCTCAGTGGCAATTGAGGTAATGCCATACCTCTACGGCTGCAGTACCAACTGTATTGACTGGCAGCTACTTGGTTAGCTACTTAACTTCTCTTCAAGCAAAGCTCGCTCCAAACAAAAATAGCTTGCTCCAGATAAACAACTCCAAGCAAAACAGCTCCAGCCAAAAATAATAGCTCCAATAAACTGGCTCCCAGTAAAAAAAAATCCTGAAAGAGAACAAGCGCTAAGTATGCATTCTCTTTCTGCAATTCCAGGCAGCTCCTCTTTCAGAACACTCTCCACTCAAAAGGTATTTAACAATAACAATGAGAGTATTTAAAAATAATAATAAGAGTCGTCTTGCCAAAATGCGAAGGTCATAATATAACCAATATCATATCACCCTACAGGTGAAAGACATCAAATACTAAGAAAAACTGACTAATAATATAACCACTGTTTGCTCTTTTAAAAGTTCAGACCCCCAGGCAAGAACAAAGCTTGTCCATTTATGACATTAATATGAAATCTAAATGTACAAAGCTTATGTACGACTTTACAAGTTCTTATAAGCAAAATTTAAAGTAGAAATTAAATTTATCAAAGATTATATACAGTTTTATACAAAATTATACCCTATTATACAATACGGGTGCCCATAAAGACAAAGAATCAGCTAGGAGTGGTCGACTGCCATATCATACCGAAGACAATATCGGACTATAATTCAATACGCTTGATTTCCCCAGAATATTACTTCTTGTAAAAATAATGAGTATAAATAAATCATGCTTTGCCTGTTCCAAGCCTAAATTATCTTTTGTCAGACGATATGCGTGCAAGAATTAATACATTTTCGAAAGTAACACTCTCTATATAGCAGTATTGTGCAGTATTTCAATAATTCTCCCTGAGACCATTGATTTGTAAACTCTGTTTTTAGTGCATGTTGCCGAAGGTTCCAAACCCCAACGTAGTAAATATTCAAGATAAATTATGAACAATGCTAGCAAACAGCGCAGGCAATTATGAACTTGAAAATTGCAATGGTCACCAAATTTTAGTGCATAAATAGTCAAGCGGACCATCAGTGTGACAGACTTTCGTCTCTCACCTATTCCGCTGCAATCATTGCTGCAGTTCACTGGAACATGGCTCCTATTGTTTTACCGATATCATAGTCCTCATACCCGTTTAAAGTACTAAAGTCGAATCTACGATAGATCTATCAAACTTTTAAGTCATGCCATAGTTTTATAAATATTTGATGTTTACTTTTCATTTTAATAGATATTTATGAAAACTAGTACCATTTTTTTGTTTACCTTTCTATTGCCCAACATAATGATAAATCACATGTAAAAAATACCCTAAATAGCTTTTCAGCAAAAATACTATTTTCCTTTATTTCTTATGCACATAATAGCGGCATATCAAAAGATGCAACAAAAATTGTGGGCATTAAGGGCTTAAAGAAGTTTATGTAAGTAAATTTTTCAGTTCTCTAATGAAACTACACCTATAAATAAGCTTAAAATACACTACCTTTATCCAGAATCGTAGAAACACATACAACGAACATTAATATCTCTGTCGACGGATATTCTTGCTGTAAAAGTCAAAATTGAGCTGAAATAGGACAAGTAGCAATAGAAATTACAGCCGGCCAAAACTTCCAAGACCAAAAATTAAGCACGAAAAACAAAGCAGCGCCATTATGTGCAATAAATCTAGCTATTAAGATTCATGATACCACAGAGTACAGCAGATATTTTCTAAATATCTGTGCAAACAAAGGAGAAAACTACTAAATATCTTGGCGTCAAACAGGGCTACGACTGGGTAGATGTTCTTGGCACCAAATTGAAGCAGGGCAGCGACAAAGGCTGATTCTTCACGTGTGAGTGTTTGTAAGGCACTAAAATACTTAAATCTAATTTTTCTACCGGTCTACCGGCGCGAACACGGAGAACAGAGCGTCTTGCATGATTTTGACAAGATAAGTAATGTTATGTTGAATATTATATTGTTCATAGAAAATATACTACTACAAACTTTTAAATCTCTTATTTTGGTAAGGACTTAACCTAGTAAGCCAGAAGATTTTCTCATTGTTTATCATTTTTAAAGCTGTCAGATGGCTGTATATAGCTATGGTTGGGCTCAGAAAACTATTATGGTTGCGAGCAAGCAAATCTTACGTAAGGTGGTTTACTGTAACTCCTTGCATAGTTTCAAGGGGTGTGGAAGTGTGGGTACTAGTCTTGGTATCATATTTGCCCATACTTGCTTCAAATAATATATTGTTGATCAAGTCCTTTACGATGGTTCGTGCTGTAGGTTTTAGATTTCGTAGTTCATTACCTACATGCTCTCTGTACGTTGAACATTCACTTCCTTGACATGTACTTTTTAGGATATTACATGCTTCTTCTTCGCGATCCGAAGGATATATAAAGCGCTTTTTGAGGTGAAACTTATTTGGCGAGGGCAAGTAGTATGTACGAAAAAAAGAAAATCAAATGAAACAAAAATCAAAATGAAACAGTTTAATGAAGCATGTTCCAGTATGTCAAGAGGGCTGAAATTATCAGGACATGTAGCCGGAGTAAAAAGAGAATACTGGACACCGAATCCCCCCCCCCCCAGTTCGGCCAGGAGAGGGTGAAGAAGGAAAAACTAAAATAATTAACTTCGGGAGAACGGGAAGTGCTACGGGGTCGAAATATTTATGGTAGGTGCAGTTCATGAGGGCCATCTTTGACCATGGGAGGGGGCTCTAATTTAAGGGAATATTTTGGGGAAAAACCCGTTTTTGCCGATATCTCTGCAACGGAGCCTCGAATCGAAAATCTGACAAGCGATGCACCACCAAAATACAAAGTCTGGAGCTGATCAATGACAATTTGTGACAAGCGGGGATGCATTTTATTAGCAGGAAGGAACGTTAAATTGGTGAGAGCAGCTTGATTACGGGGAGTGACGCCCTATCATTCCGAGCTGCAACGGGATGTGGCCCATAAAATTCCATCATCCTCCTCCAGGCTGGATAATACCGATGTACCAAGTCTGCCGCTGATCAATGACAGTTTGTGACAAACGAATTTTATTGGCAGGCAGGAATGTCAAATTGGTGAGAGCAGTTTGATTAGGGGGAGTATCGCCCCCGCCATTCCGAGTTGTCACGGGATGTGGCTCATCAAATCCCATCGCCCTCCTCCAGGTTGGAGAAATCCAAAGTACAAAGTCTGGAGCTATTCACTAGGGGAGTGACCCAACATACCCCACCGTCGTCTTTTTCTGACTAGGGACCAACAAAGGAATAAGTCTGAGACCGATGCGCTTTAAGTGGATGCGGCCCTAGGTGGTAAATGCATAAGCCTACATGCATCGTCCGGTGAAGGACCACCCCACCAGCACTCCAGAACTGGGAAGCGCTAAGTGGTTTTTACGAATTTCGTTCCATTTCCGCGCTGGTGGTTCCTATTTTCACAGTAGGAATATATGGCTCCCAGGATCACAACATTCAGGAGGTAAACTCCCCGGCTATTCGGATCTCCGGGCGCAGGGTGGTCCATGCAACTTTTTGCAGTCAGCAAGGATACCGAACCAATTTAGAATAGACTTCTGCAACATAAAAGGCCTAGATACAAACATTAATCGGTACACCAACATTTACAAACAAATACACGCACATACTAGCCCTTACATAAACACAACTATGTTCTACAACAACATCAGTAAACTACCTCTACCTTGGTTACGATCTACACTCCCGATTTAAGCATAAGTTCGGGATATGCATTTTTGTCGGAAGCGACCTTTCATGTGACCGCGAAGAAACACTCGAACCGAACAACCTAGACGTCATGTGGCTCAAGCTCACTTCCAAGGCATTAACCAAGTTCATATGCCACCACAATTCAGAAATATTCGTTCTGGGACATTTCAATGCCCATAACACCAACTGGCTCAAACGTCACAACGAGGCCGACAACGAACGTAGAGAGGCTGAAGCACTTGCCATCAGCTGCGGGCTTACTCAACTTGTAGACGACCCAACTCGGATTGCAGACAGGGGCGAATTTGCCGCCCTTCTCGATCTTTTTCTAACCACAAATCCTGATCAGAACACAATCACAGTTGGTCCACCATTGGATACTTCCGACCACAAACTTATTACAATGGTTGCAAACTGCCACTCCTACAGAAGGACCCACCATTGCCTCGTAAAATCTGGCATGAAAATTGTGTAAACTGGATCTAAGAGAGCTCTACATAGATTTTCCTTGCCTTTGGCACTGACGACCCGTCAGTCTGTGCGCAAGTAATCGTGTCAGGAATGGAAGCCTAATGCAAAATTCCATAAAGTTACCGTCAAAAGGAAAGCCCTGATTCGACACAAGATGCGAAAGAGCCGTAGGTAGGAAACAGCAAGCCTACAAGTACTGGCAGCAAAGTCAGACCGCTGAAAGCCGCAATTATTTTGCCGAAACGAGGAACATATGGAAACGTGTGATTAACGAAACTAAGGACAAACACAATCAAACGACCACGAATAATGAACTTCTGCAATGCCCCAGTGGCTCCAGGAATTTGTGGTCGGTAGCAAAGGCAATAAATAGCATCTTTACAAAAACGTCTCTCAGGGAATAATTCGGGAAAATACAGACGACAAAAATAGTACGTACGTGTGATAAGATAACCACATACCACGTACATTATTACGTTCTATAGTAGTTTCTCTATCATTTTGTTCCTTTATTGCATTTATTTTAAAAGGGTTAAATATGAATAAAATAAATTCACCTTCCGCGGATAATACTAGTTGGAAAAAAGGCAAGGTGCGGTGTAATAAATGCCATTAAATACTCCTTTTGATCTTAGCGTTTAAAAATGAACGCCCAATTTAAATATTAATATCCCTTCTGCTTCTTGCTGTTTATTCTTGTCATGTAACCTCTGTTATTTTTATCCAATCTCTCTCAAAACTACTAAATATTAATATACAACATAATACAAATATGTTAATTTATCTATTTTTAATTTGTGGGCAGTACTTTTGTATTAATTTATTTAAAACATTTGAGACACAGTACTAAATTTTTCGTCGGACCGATGCGCTTTGATCTTTTCATACGAAAGCGATCTCCCAGAGTGAAAACGGGGCTTGGTTTTATACAGGATGGAACATATTCATTCAATCTAGTATCCGAACGGTAGTTTGTCAAAAAACGGAGAATTTAATTCTTCTGCCATTAGACATATTATCGATAATCAGAATAAGATTAACGTGATAAACGTTCATAGGGCGACTATCGGATAATCGCACTAGTGCAATTATTAGCCTTTTTGTGAAATAGAAATAAATTATTTTAATTTTTTGCTTCCTTTAAATAAGCACCTATTTTATATTATATTCCATTTTTTTAAAGCTTAACAACTTTAGAAAAATTCATATCTAATTATTAGAATTGTAAGTTTAAAAAGTTCAGTTGTTCTAATTGATGATTTGCCTATCGTGCGGACCAATTCAATTAGTGCCAAATTTTTAGCGGAAATAAAAAAATAATAATTGAGATTATTCAAAATTATCTAAATCTTTAATCTACAGTTAATTTGTCTATGTAGGCTTAAATAATAAATACGAATGGAAGTTCATATTATGAACTTCCATTCGTATCATAAATTAACTGAAAGCTACTATAGGAACGTTTTATTATTATTATTATTTTTTTTTTAATTCAGGCTGGTATAGAATGATACAGTTAATAAAATTTCATCATCACTTTGTTGCACAAATGTCTAATTACTAAAAAATTTGCTTTCTTTTCTACTTTAGAATAGAGCAATGCTGTTATAATGATAATTATAAAGAAACGTTCTGGGGTTTTTCTCACAACTGAAAAGCCAAGCAGAAGGTGAATCAGGAAACCAGCATCAACTTGTTCGAAAGATGGGCGTAACTATTAAGATTTATCAGCCACACCCAAAGCTTATATCTACAGGTTCGGTCTTTGGCATGATTTAGCCTGTGGTAGCCGATTTGTTCTTGATCTCGTCAGGCAAAAAGAAGTCCTGTAGCAAATAGCCTCGAAGAATGTAGGTTTAGCATACTTTCAATGAAATATCGGTTCGAGTTTGTAGAAGAGTGCTCATTGCACAAACTGCGTTTAGTCAGCACTTGACAAAATAACTCAAATTAGCATGAGTCCTCGATTATCAATGATTTGTCTAGTAAATTTATTTTTAATGATTTATAATTTTCTTCGCGCGATTCAATTCAAATTTAGGAAAATCTTTAAATATTTCTATTATTTTCACTTTATTGGTTTGTTTTAGGTTGGGTTGAGTTAGTTTCTGCTAGGTTGGTCTTGTTACAGTACATGCGTTCAGGCTCGTGATTAACATAAACTGAAACTACCGACAGTGGAGAGATATTATGGGGCATTTTAACCACATGCATTTTATATGGCATCCTAATAATTAATACATAGGCAGCTAGTACTAAGGTACTACTTGGAAACAAGAAAATCGTTATAAATAAGAAGGTGATGGAAAAAATTATGAAGGATACCTTGGGGTTCGGTATTTGGCCCGCTTTTACCGAGTGCCTTTAATGGCTCGTCTTTGTGGCTGGATTACCCATATGGAGTACAAGCAGTCAGGTTTGCAGACGAACTAGCGGTCATGGTGGTTGCCGAGGAAGGACAAAGTTTTACTGATCTACAAAATGAATTAATTACTTTGGATATTTAATCACTGAATGAAGGGAAACTACCTTCAGATGGCTCTGGAGAAGATGGAGTCACTCATTCATGGCGAACTTAGATACCAAGGGAACATCTGTTTCCGTTTAGAGAACGTTGACATCGTACCATCCAAAGCGATGAGATATTTATGAGTGATTATAGAAATAGCATGGGATTTGAAATACATACCATGTCAGTTGCTCGTAATGCAGAAGAAATGGCAGTGGCCTTATCCCGAATCATGCCAAACTTTGGAGGCCCTCCATACATGCTCGATGAAGTACGTGCACTGGATCTCGACATATCCAAAGTATTAAATTGTTAACCAAATTGACAGAATACGGACTACTATTAACACTGTTTTTATAGCTTTCCAATTCCAAAGAGATCGAAGAATCCGAGTTGATATTGATGGACATTTCTCGAAGTAATTTAAAATCAATGCCGGAGTTTCTCAAGGGTGTATATTATCCCCCACACTGTTTCTGCTCTATATCAACTTAGACAAGCAATTCTATTTACAGCTTTGCAGACGACAGTACTCCGCATTCATGTCGCGGGCTACAAAGACCTCTGCTCCCATGCGAGCAAGAAAATCAGACTGGTACCATCAATGAGGATATGAACGCCATCGTTGAATGGGGTGAGGAAAAGAATGTCCAGTTTAACTCAGAAACTCAAGCAGCTGTCTGAATAATCGCAGGGCCTGTCTTGTCAGTGTCAGGACAAACACTGACTCTGGCCTTATCCATAAGCTTGCTGGGCATCGACGTAGAAAACAACATGTTTTGGCATAATCACGTTCACTAAAATCGCCAAGGCAGTAGCTCAAAAGATAGGAGCAATCTACAGAGCAAAACAGTTATATACACCTCATCACCTCCTACTGATACTTGCTCAAGATATTGGACTCTATTCAGAGGAGGATGCCCAGAGTTGACTAAGGATCTTCATAGCCTTGAACATCGAAGAAAAGTGGCGGACTATCGATACTACAATATGGTGGGAAGTTTTAATAATAGAGAAATGGTGACTCATACTGGAAAGTGTGCAGGAAAAGGTTTTAACTTACCAATCTTAGGGTTTTCTCTCCACTTAAAGCCGCTTGCTCTGGCTCTAGGGTGTAAACAGCACAAGTGCCAGTTTAGTGACCCCGACGAAGCTGAAAACCCTAAAGAAAACTGGAAAGCGGTCGACGCCTCGAGGATCAAATCAGTCCCCGTCGGCGTCGCAAGAACGAACAAATCTAAAAATGAAAATGGTTAGCAAATATAAACAACAGTAAAAAGCTATCGCAAAAATTGGCAAGCTTTCAATAGACTTTGACAACATGACAATGAACATTTTACCAGAATCTATGTTCTGAAAACACTCTACGTCCTTCTGGCTAGACCGCTAGACACTCAAACTTTAAAATAGGCAGCGTCTACCCTGAGAGAGATTTCAGCCAAAGTATCATTCTTCCCAGATTTGGCTACAGTTCGCTTGTAAAATGGAGAAAAATTCAATCCGTCAAATTCCTATACCGTTTAGCACACCAGAGTGTTGGCTGCTCTTATCTTTTTGGCAATATTTTATTTCAAGTCCCAAGACCCGAGACATCTTGTCAAAGTCTATTGAAAGTTTGACAATTTTTGCGATAGATTTGTTCGTTCTTGACGACGGGGACAGATTTGATCCTCGAGGCGTCGACCGTTTTCCAGTTTTCTTTAGGTTCTTCAGCTTCGTTGGGGTCACTAAACTGGCACTTGTGCTGTTTACACCCTGGAGCCAGAGCAAGCGGCTTTAAGTGGAGAGAAAACCCTAAGATTGGTAAGGTAAAACATTAATCTTCCATAAAAATATAGAGCATATCTACATCACAGGTAAAGGTGTTGGGGCAGCCAGTCGCCTACAGGACAATATCGACAGCTGCCTTGCCAGTTATAAAGGTTATTCCGCCAATTGAATTGCTGGTGAAAAAACGAAGATGCCCTGCCAAAAGAGGGAGCACGCGATAAATGAGCAAGAATAAGAACACTAACGGAATGGCAAGCAACGTTGAGAGAAAATGAAGAAAAAACGTTAATGGACCAAGAGACTACACAACCTGGATATGATGTGAATATCGAAGATTGAACTGCTTCCTAGCCCAGGCTATCACTAGTCACGGTTTTTTGGACACTTGGAAGTCACAGAAAACGAAAGAAAACTTCATCTACGGCAACGCACTGGACATAGCTTCAGCACAGCATCTTTGAAAGTCCTAGATGGCAAAGAATAAGGTTGAGCGCAGGTTTAAAGCTCGAGATTAATGTGACACGTGATACATTGCTTCAAGTGATGGTAATGACTTTGAGCTGATGGATGACGGGACATCAGACGAGTCACGAGATCATGTCCATGAAGGAAAGAGAAGGAAGGAAAAATTGAATTGAACTTCAGATCTATCTCGACGCAATATCTGTAGGAGGTGGTTCCGAACTTTAGCGGAAGAAGCGGAGGGGTTTTAGCCGGTAAAAATCCGGCACTACCCAGTGATCAATCCTGAAGCACCCAGATGAACTTAGGGGAGATACATTGTCCCTGGTCTTGCGACTTGAAATAAAATATAGCCAAAAAGATAAGAGCAGCCAACACTCTAGTGTGCTAAACGATATAGGAATTTGACGGATTGAATTTTTCTCCATTTTACAAGCTAACTGTAGCCAAATCTGGGATAAATGACACTTTGGCTGAAACCTCTCTTAGGGTAGACGCTGCCTATTTTAAAGTCTAAGTGTCTAGCCAGAAGGACGTAAAGTGTTTTCAGAACATGGATTCTGGTAAAATATTCAAAAGTCCTAATCATAAAGCTCAAGGTCCTGGCTGTAGTGGAATTAATTCGCTCGCAATGGGGTATGAATGTAAATTTATAGTAGAGTTCAATGTGTGTGAGACTTGGATACGTTGAATTCCAATCTGTTCTTCCTGCACCAGTCTATAATTTTATTCAAATTTTCATTAAAGGAGACACAATCAGCATACACATTCACGAGACATAATATTTTTAGATCATCTGGATAAGCCAATTTTGGGCAGATAATACTCTGGATAAGAACATTAATAAACACATCAAACAGGAGAGGGTCTAGGTTGGGACCCTGAGACATACTCGAACTCGGGATTGGCGATGAACACTTGAATCCCTCAAACTCCACGGACTGCCTTCGGTCCAGAAGATATGAACCAATCAGCACCGCAAGAGCGTCAGAGAGTTCAAAACTGTGCTGGATTTTATATATAAAGATGTGTTGATCAATCTGATCAAAAGTTTTTTGAAAATAAAATATATAACATCTACTTGGTTTATTTCATTCAAAGAGTCACAAATAAATTCAGTTAGGCAGGAATCTGCTAGCTGTGAAGCTATGTAGACAGTATATTTCTTATTTTTGGGAAAATCAATACCGTGTAATTTTTCTAATTTTTTTTTTTGGAAAATTACACAGTATTGATATGACACTATAGTTGTTTACGAGATCTATGGCTAGTTAGCGTTACTTAGGGACAGTTATGGTTAACTCCGGTAAGTTTGGGTTAGGTTTGAGAAATAAATTTAAAGCAAGCGGTAAGTTTTTCAATTTTGGTAATTTTCGGCTAGTTTTAATTAATTTTAGATAAGTTAAATAAAAGTGTACAAAGGAATTTCGCTAATGGTTTATTTGGATTAGCTGATTTGTAATTGTAAAGAATAATTACAAGATTTCGGGTAAACGAAATTTCACCATTAACATATTTCCGCGAAAAAATCGTTGTTTTCTGTTCAGACAAATGTTCCGTATAAGCAACAAAAAAAGAATTATCTTGAGGATTGCTGATTTCCGTTTTTCTAAATTCTAGAAAATTTGCTCTGAAAATGAAATAACGCATTTCCGCTAGAATATACAGCTAAAGAAACACAATTTTATGTTTTTCATGTATCGAATTTCTGCTAATAGACCGCTTAACTGTAACGTTCCACATAATTTTGATCACATTTACTTTGTAACGAATCTCATTTTTTATCACATGCAATTCCGCTCAATTTCGTAAAATTAAAAAGAGCTTCTCTATTGACGTTTGACGTACTCTTGTCCAAGGGGCGGTAAGGAAGTTCTCAAATTGCCTCCAAGTAGAAGCTCTGTTTTTGGTGTTTTTTTAGATAAAAATTTCAATGCTTTGATCTATTTTTTTGTAGCATTGCTGATCCAAATCGCCTCATTTTCAGAAAATTAAAATTATGCCTGTAGCAAGAAACAGCAGGACAAACATGAAAATTACAAGCGCTTTAACGTGATGGATTGTTTTTTGATGGTGTTGCTTTAAGGCAATAAGGAGAAATTTATCCACTTAAACATAAAGTTCAATCATATTCGACAAGACAAATGGTCGAACTAAAAATAAATCGCAAATTATATGATTATTGATAACCTTATTCTGTTAAACAACCATTTGAAATAGCAATAATATTGCAAAACGTACACTTTTCAAAATTGAGCCCATGCGTAAAAATTAAGAAGACGGTTCCGATAGTATCCTGGTTGTACTCCTGATTTTATCAATAATGCTTGAGTAATAACTTTATTTACCTGTAGTTATGGACTTAATTGAGAAAGTACTGTTGCGACTACTGATTTTAACTAATTCTTCTTCTTTAACTTCTTTCTTGGCTGTATAGGAAATATCTGTTGAGCAGCTAGAAAGATTAGTAAATAATTTCCTTCTTTCTGGGGTCCAGGCTACATTTTTCTGCTGACATCTTATTCCACGTTGCCAGTGCATTCCTTCGAAATGGAGATTTTTTGTACCAAGACAATCCAGGTATTTTCCAGTAAGGGTTAGTAGTAAGGATTAATCGATCAGAAGTTACATTTACATCCATGTGTTCAAATAAATTATAATAAAACCTCAAGGGGAATTTTTGCGGCTATTCTAACCCAAGCTATTATGTCTCAACATTATTCTTATCTCCACCTTGGCGAGTTTTTGTAAATATAGGATACATGCGCCCTGATTTGGTTCCATCATTATTAACCATTGACTGAAAGCTATTAACTTTACTGCTTACTGTCGTATTACCTATCCAGGCTAACACGAGGGACGCAATGTGAAAAAAAATTATTTGAAAACCTTCTAGGATGTCTTCGTCACAGGAAATAGTAATCGATTATGTCTAGAGCAATAGCACTTACTTTTCGCTTTTCTGAACATCGCATCGTTGTAATTTTCTTCTTTCAGCATTCCTTGCATTTCTTGGATCTTGAAAATTAATATCAGACAATTTATTATTCTATTATATTCTTAATAAACTTTTCTTTTACCATTTTGACGATAACTATCAAATTATTTTCACCCAATAATCTTCATAATCTTCTTTATTGTTCTTGCGAATATTCATTGCTCAGTCTCTTAGGAACAAGGTACTGCAGTTCGAGCCTAATACTCCAAATCCTTCCAGGATCATTTTCACTAAAAAGTCATCTTTGTTTAATGATAAAGATACAAAGTAGTCGTGACAACAGTGATAAAAATCCCAGTTTTTATTACGAACAAAATCAGGGATTTTATCGATTCGATAACAAATTAATGTGATTGATTGAAAATTGGTGCATGCTTGTCGTGGAAATGATTATGACAATAAAGAATTTGCCCCTTGTGCCACCACAACGAAGCTGCTCTAACTGAATTTTGCCACTACATTAACATTTATGGAAATACTTACAAAGGTATATCAAAAATTGAATAATTTGAATCATGCAATTCTTTCATAAAATTCAATTTGTACCATTAAACTATATCTATATTTTGTACAAATTTGCGCTTATGCGACTTGAACTACCTTTTGAGCAAATTCCCCAAAAATTATCGGTAATTTTCATTGCACTTGTTATATTACTACTGAATATAGCTGCTTGTTTAATTTAAATATTTAGGAACTTATATTCATATCTTCAAAAAGATGCATAGACTATCCAACGCGATTGAGAAAAGATGTCAGGTAACCTATGAGAAAGTTGTTCAAGAGAATCGTATGTGTTTGTGTTAAACTTTGTGTGCAAATGGGTATTATCTGATCCGATTTTAAAGATATGAGTCCTAATAATTGTATACATTAGTGGCTGGTTAAGCGAGAAAGTGGAAACAATTATTAAATTTTGAGATCGACAAATTAAAAATAAATCTAAATCTAAATCTATGTCACTCATATATGGAGAAAGGCAATTGAGACCTACGGAGAATCTCGAGCGATTGCGTTGGATATATCGAAGGCATTTGACAGAGTTTGGCATGACGGATTGCCCAACTGCCGTCCTTCGGGCTGCCAGCGTCTCCCTACAGCTGGCTTGCCACTTTCCTTAAGTCAACTGCAGGTTGCAGTTGACACATCTCAGGCACATTCACCATTAATGCGGGCGTGCCTCAGGGCGCAATGCTTTTACCAACTCTGTTCCTCATCTATATTAATGACCTGCTGACCGGAACCAATAATCATATTTACAGTTTTGCAGACGACAGAGCCCTTGTCTCCCAATTTACATCAGAAAAACCTTTATCAGCGACTGAGACTTATCACAGCAGACAAGAGCAGATTACAACATTTATTCAAGATCTGGAGAAAGTTCGATCTTAGGGTGCCAGAAATTTAGTTCCGTTCAGCAAAAACCCAAGCAGTCGCTTTAACCAAGAAAGCCAATACGGAGGGTCCTGACATCATTATGGCAGGATCGACCATTCCTTCAACTACTGGGTGTCTTGGTCAACAGCACTATGTAATGGCATGACCACGTTGCTAATATTTCAAAATCGGCCTAGTAGAAGCTTGGTGCGCCATCTTTGCAACAAAAGACTGTTTACACCGCAGCAGCTGCTCTTACTTTGCAAACCGTAGATAAGACCGTGCTTAGAATGTTGCTCACACATCTGGGGTGTCACACCTAAGAACACCCTAGAGCTGATGGATTCAATTTAGAAGATAGCTATGCGTCTCGTCGGTAACTCGAAGGTGACCCGGGATCTAGATGGTCTGTAACACCACAGACATGTAGCCGAAATCTCCCGGTTTTACGGATATTTTCACGGTCGATGTTCCCAGGATTTGGCCCGCCTATTCCCGCCCCCAGCAACGGTCAGACAGTCACGACAGAGGGTAAGTGCGCACCCGTTCGTCATACAACTGGAAACACCTAGAACATCACTGTATAAGGACTGCTTTGTCTGGCGCACTGCATCACTGTGGAACTCACTCCTAAGGCATCTTTTTCCTCCTAATTACGACCTAAAGTTATTTAAGAACCGTGTCAATTATGTCTTCTTACATACACTGCTCGTCGATTGCCATAGGATCTCTCATTAGTGTATATGCCACTGCCATAAAAAGAGAACTTATTTGACAGATGTGTCAAAATATATGAATATTACTCATTGGAAGACCAAGTATTTTTCACTGGCGTGTAAAATACCTTTAAATTTTAAACTATAAGGCAATGCAGGCAAGAAAGACGCAATATTGTGTATCTAGGCGCGACCTAGGTAGATAATGATAAGACAGTGAAAAAAATTTGGTAAAGCCATAAAGTTACTGGTATTATTCACGGAATCTGTTCTAGCAGCCAGCTAATTATTGTGGTGCATGTTGGTTTTGTTCCAGGTGCCGCTTTACTTTTTCGCTCGGAACTATCAATTGGAGAATATCATGGACAGATGAATTGGGATCATTTTGGAAATATTCTTATAGAGGAGAAGCTTCTACCTAATATTCCCCCGGAAGTAAAAGTGATATTAGATAATGCCCCTTATCCTTGTCATGTATAAGATAAAGTATCAACTAAATGCTCTACGAAATCTTATATGGTCTCTTGGCTTCAAAAGAATAATCTCAAATTTTATCCATGAATTCAATTATATGAAGTAATCTCAGGCAATAAATCTACAGAAAAAAGACTATATAATTTACGCCCTTTTACCTAGCCAGGGAAGGGTACTTCTGTATATGTGCGATCTGAACCCTACTGAAGTGGCATAGGTAGCAGTAACAATATATACACGAGAGCATCACATCAACGAACCCTTCAATTAAAGATTTAAGTATATTAACATTAGAAGCGGGCGGAAAATGAACAATGATACTTTAAATAAATCGAAGGGAAATACTGGGAAGTAAACGGAAAAGCTGAAATAGTTTCAACAATATAATTTCTTGTGGGATCTTCAAGTAGTGATGAAGACACATTATTTTAGGTTAGTTTGGTTTAGTACGTCCGGTTGGCATTTTAAAGGAGCGTTGTACTACGGTAAAGAGAACTCTCCGTTCATCCATCGGTTTATAATACCGAAACTTTAGATTCATGAAGGTCAACTGAATATTATCAAACCTTAGTGGCAGATACATAGGTACCTACTGTTTCAGATTCGATCTTGGTCGATTTTCTAAACAAAAAGAGATGTGCTCTTAGGCACTAACATTTACCATAGGGCTAGTTCTAAAGTCATTATAAAACAAAAAGCTTTAGCATTATATGAATATTTTAATAAGTTACTTTACTTGAAAATAACAAGAAGCTCATAAATACACAAAATATAAACATTGAATGAATGTACGGAGTCAGTGCTACGATATGAACAATATCAGTCGATGCAAGTTTCGACCTTGAAGAATATGACATAAATAATACTCTTAAAAACTAAAGCATTGCGTAAACAGTTATAATACTAAACTAGTGTATGATTATAAATATAACCTTGAAGCAATGTACAGTTAAATGCCTGTTTAGAGTTTCTGCAGAACAGCTACGTATCAGCTCGGTTAGCTGAGATAACTTTGATATGAAGTACACTAATATACAAGCAATAATAATAGGATTAATATTACCTTAAAGTCCACCTATAAGCTAATATGTACACTATGTTCACCATTGACGAGAAACGTTCAATGTTCAGCAGTTTATCTTCCAACATTGGGAGAGTCACTTTGAAAAACACTTGCTAGGACCCTTGCTAGCTTGTATGTACAATGTGCTTCAATTTCTTGCAAATAAGAATGACTGGAATGTTGTTTGATATAGTATGCAATTATTGCATGACATCAATGCTTTGCGAATGCGGCTTCTTGGTACACGCATAAATGCTTACTAAATATGCTATTCTGGTAGCATAGGAAAGCTGAAATCCGCGTAGGGGATATAGCCTTTGTGAGAACTTGAGTATATTGACAGACTAGTGCCGTTTAATCCTTATATAAGAATAAGGCATGAGTATGTATGCAGACTAGAGCAGAGTAATCCTTATATTAGAATAAGGCAAGAGTATAGCAACCCAGTGGTATACTCGTGATAAAGAATGTTGAAAACCCATGGGCAAGACCATAGGGGACTGTACTGCGGTGCTACAGCCTCTGGAATTAGAGAGATCAGTGGGTCTCAATACTCTCAATAATGGCAGTCAGGATGCCGACAAAATACCTTTTTGTAGGCTTAGAACTAGAGAGATCAGTGGGGTCTCAATAATGGCAGTCAGGATGCGGATAAATACCTTTTTGTGGACTTAGAACTAGAGAGATCAGTGGGTCTCAATAATGGCAGTCAAGATGCCGATAAATACCTTTTTGTAGGCTTGATATGACGATGATTATGGCTGGATATCATTATGTCACATGAGTAAATATCTAGAGAGATCAGTGGGTCTCAAAAGGTGAAAACTGGCTCGATATGGTGGCTTGGCGCCATGTCGGCGGGAACAGCGCCTTAGAGCGACTTACATGGCTGGAGTTCAAGACTCGACTGACTTCTAGAACGTGGGAAATAGATCAACTTGAAGAAGTTGTTAACACCCCTTTGTCTCCGCCCCTTTTTGCGGAATAATCGGACATAGAAAGGGCAATAATGTAAATACAGAGATATTGTGTAAAAACTTAACATGACCGGTTGTCTAAATTAATATTATGAATTTTAATACAAATCCGGTTGAAATCTGCTGAGTAGTTTTCATGAAATACGATTATTAAAGATCTGAATTTTAGGGAATTTGAGGTTGGGTGAGGTGGCTATCCTGTAGGATGCGCTGTGATTGGTCGACTCGGTCACCGGGGTATAGCGGGAAGCGCTATGATTGGTCGGAGGCCTTAACGGACGCTTAACTTTTAGCTATCTAGACTACCTGACGCAGTGAATAAGCGTAGTAAACAAGAGATGGCGTTAGTAGTATCGCCAAGGTTTTAATTTCTCTTTGGAATGCCAGCATGTAAAAATTGTATAAAACTAAACTGTTAGGTTTAAAAACGTGTTCCAAATGGTTTTTAAACACCTACCTACATGTAAAGGGTGAATACATTTAGATAGTTTGATAGGTTAAGCATTATATTTTTATCTGGTTTCTACGGAATAATATTACAAGGTTGCGCTATGTATTGCACAGTAAAGAGTATTCGTATTTGTTCATACGAGGCTCTCCACTGCGATCTTTAGTCTATTGTGGTTCACATTTGTGGTTTTCACCAGGCCAGAGGCTTGATCCTTATTATGAAGTCGATTAGCTTTCTAAGGTGGATAGTTATCAAATCCACAAGTACAGTTTGAGAATTTCCAAACACTGTTTGTCTGGTTCTTTCCATTGCTGGACAGTGACATAAAACATGCTCCATTGTTTCTTCGTGCTTTAAGCGCAAGTGGCATTCCATTTCTTCGGAAAGCTCTATCTTGTTCATGTGGCTTCTTAGCCGACAATGGCCAATGTATATGTTAACTATAGCCTGTGCCTGCTGTCGGCTAAGTTGAAGAATTTTTCCATTTCTCACTGGCCGCCTTTAAATGTGTTAGGTCCTGTAATTAACTCCATTTGTCTACAAATTGCTGTTGTATTCATCTGGAGAGGGCTTCTTTTGTAAGTTTATTTTCTCTATCTAATTTGGTGAGTAGTTCCTGGTAGTTCCATACTGCCTTGGATGAACAACGGCTACTGTACAATCATATCAATGGCTTGAACTTCAGCCTGAAAAATAGTTGCATGTTTACACAGGGAACATTTAAGCTCAACTTTACCATTTTTATTCCATGCAGCGTCATTGGTCTTGAGCCGTCAGTGAATCAACTATTCTCTGTTGTTCTCAGATGTTCCGAGTTTTTTACCCATTCGTTCCTCTCTGGTAAGAGAGGCATGGTAATAGTTAGTTTTGGTAGGCATAACATCTGATGTAGAACCAACACACTGTCCCGCTCATTGTCGATTTTCGGCCTGTTGGGCACCATGATGATCGCCTGCGGTTTGTTGATCTAGCCTCCCTCTCTAGTACTATTCGGAGAGCCGTGGGTGTAGTGCCGAAGGCGGCACTAATTGCCAGACACGCTTGTCTTTGTAAGGTGGATAATTTAATTCTCGCGCAGCTCTATAAGCTTTTAGAGTGCCAAGCTACTGCTCCATATGTTACCATCGGTCTTATGACCGTCATATATAGCCAGTGCATTTATTTGGGATGTAAGCCCTATGTTTTGCGAAAAATGCGTGTGCAGATCCATAGTGACAGTTTCGCTTTAGCGGAAATTTTATCCAGATGCTTATTCCAGTTCAGTGTTTTATCTAGGGTAATTCGCAGATACTTCTCTGTGTTCGCAAATAGGATAATTTTTCCTTTGAGTGAAGGTGGTCTAAGGTTTTCCAGCCTTTCCTTCCTTATGATAGGTACTATAACTGTTTTGTGCGAGTTCACAGATAGTTGGTCCCTTTTACACCAGACATTGGCCACGGTTAGCACATCCTCGGAAATAGTTATTTGCGAGTTGCTTCCTATAAGTATTGTTAGATCATCCGCGTGTGTCTGCACCTTCGCATTCCACAGCGAGAGGACTGCTAGCAGGCCATCCATCAGACGAGACCACACGTCTGAATCTGTAGCCCTTTCCCTGTAGGGTTGTTGTGGCTATTTTGTAATTTAACATACTCCTGATCCAGTAAAGAGTAAACCACTTTATCAAAAAAAGGAAATATATTTTAAACATCAACAAGATATAGATTTGTAAGTAAATCAACAAAAAAAACCTATATTTTCACTTTTCTAATTGTCACTTTGCGTTTCGTTGTCAATTTGCTTACCGATTGATTGATTGACGCTAGGTATAATAAAATAATTAATTTATTTTAGCCTTTAAAACTTATTCCCATGTCCTCTAAATCGAAAAAAACTTACAATATTCACCCTTAGATAATAATAATGCACATAGTTATTATTATGTCAACTAAAATAAATGCTTAATTACTAAAAAAGTTATATCTTTCCCGATTATTTCAAATTTAGGTCACCCTATAAACACAGAACCCATTGTGTAATACCATATAAGCTATAAGACACAAACATTATAATAACTATATTGTAAACTAAATTACGACTAGTGTCTTGTCTGAACCTTATAACTGTAATTTATAATTTTGAATGTCATCACGGTTGTCTATCTATGGAAACAAGAAATGTTACGTTAGGCGCCAGATACTTTTAAAAAATCGACCTATATAGTGTGAAATATAGCAAATCTGCATACTCAGCCGTCTGGGTCGACTTATGGCATGATAGCCAAAAATAGGAAGAGATGATTTTGATCGTCTGCTGCTTTGCAGATACTGTAAAAGGAAATCGATAAAAAAGCAAAGTAGAACGTAAGATTAATATGTTTTCATTAGCGATTGATTAATTAATATGTTTGAAAATTTAAATGAGTCTTGGAATAAAAATTACATGTTTTATTTTGGCAACCGGTTGATGTAGTATATTATCATAATGTCTGCTTGTCGCTGTTCTATTAAGGGTGCGTTGGGGTTTGGAACCTTCGGCAACATGCACTAAAACAGAGTTTTATCCACAATACCGAAACAGAATTTATGCACTCGACGCGCGTTTCGCTAACCATGTTAGCATCATCAGGAGATGATTAAAACTGAACAGAACTATTAAGGGTGTTTGGATATAATTATGGTTATTCGAATCTTCTTTGTAGCTGCTCTGAATAGTTGGTTTGGCGCGTCATTCTATACCAGTAGCACGTAATTACATCTCCTCATTACACTCCCAAAATATTCGAGTTACTTTCTTTTAAGAGTCGGTATTGACTTTTTGTACTTGCATTTTTTGTCGCAGTTCTAGGTTGAACAATTTATCAATCCACAGCATTTTTAATCCGGCGTTACTCGACTTATATAACATGGAAACTTGGAGTTTATAAAAAAAAAAGTTTTTTCCAAAATAACAGTTTACAATGACGTTTAAAATTATACTAGTTTCATCATTATAATTATCTACACAGGTCTAGTTAACTACATGAAGTACAAAGTAAAAAAAGTGGCCACCTTGTGAAGAGCTTAGCGTGACCCATTTATATGAAAGGGAAGGACCATTAAGATAACTTTTTAATTAATGTAATTCTAACTACGTAACTTCTTCCTCCTTAAGTTCGAAAAAAAGAGGTTGGCACTTTTCAGAATTGCTTTGAAGTTCTACGTCAATTTTGGATTCTCTAGGTTTCATGAGGACTTGTCCGTGTATCCATATGATGCTTCCGAACACTAGGATTATCAATACAATTATAAGAATAAAAAGTGGGTGCAAGAGACGAAGGCAACGGATAAGCAGTCCAAATGTCAACCTCACCTGCATTAGAGGTGGTTGGTACTCAACCATCCGGCGCACCCTGCTAGATAACAGACGAGGCTCTTGCGACCTAATATCGCCGGGATAACCGTTCCAACGGAAACTTAAGGGAATTAAATTTGCAGCATATCCCCTATCAACCCGCACTGGCCAGCGTCATAGGAAAAGGCTAAAACCCCTCAAACCAAACCAAGATGGAAAGTAGAAATCACAGATGGCCGTCGGTCCCCGGCAGATCGCAAGTCCCCGACCAAGGTAGCGGTCGGAGAAGGCAGCGATTGGAGGGTGCTAAGAATCCCCGGGAAAGATTAAGCTACCAAGAAAGACTAAAGCTGCACATTGCGACATATAAAACGAGAACCATTTTATCCGACGAGAAAGTGTTGGAACTAGATGAAGAACTTACACAGATACACTGGGATGAAATCGGAATAAGCGAAATCCGGAAGAGGGGAGAACAACAAATTCTACTGAAGTCAGGAAATATGTACTACCACAAGGGTGAAGAGAACAACTCTGTGGGAGGAGTGGGACTTCTGATAAATAGGCGACATGTACACAATATACTTGAGATCAGCAGTGTAAGCCCCAGAGTTTGCTATGTAATACTGAAACTAAATAAACGATATAATATCAACATTATCCAAGCCTATGAACCCACATCCCAAAGTTCAAACAAAGATATTGAAGACTTCTACGAGGACCTTACTCAAGCAATGTCAAGTCCTCCAGCGTACTTTACCATGCTGGTTGGAGACTTCAATGCCAAACTTTGTAAGAAACAAAATGAAACGGAAACATCACCTAGATGCCATGGGGTTGGAGAAAGGAACGAACGAGGAAATCTCCTGCTACAGTTGCTGCTCCACCATCAACTAGCAGCCATGAACACATTCTTTTAAAAGGCGGACCATCGAAATTGGACGTGGTCTAGTCCAGATGGTAGGACTAAAAATGAGATCGATTTTATTATTACGGACAAAAAACGCATAGGCACGGATGTAACGGTGCAAAACAGCTTGTCAGTAGGGAGCGAACAAAAATGGACCAATATAGATGACGCTGAGGGATATCGAAAAACAATAGATAAAAACCTGAAAGACCCTGATCCAATGAACATCGAAAATCTAAACAGAAATATTGTGGGGTCAATCAGCATAGCCCAAAGTAAACATTGCTCGAAGCCTTCAGAAAAAGAAGAAAAAATTACTTTAAATACCAAACAAAATTAATGAAACAGAGAAGAAAATTATTGGGGGAATATCCAGAAAACAAGGACGAGCTAAAACAACTAAATAGGAATATAACGAGAGCTGTGAGGGCTGACAATTTAATAATAAATGGGTCACTAAAGTCATAGAAGTGAATAAATGCATCAAGGTACTTCGAAATAAACTAAGCACAGGAAAGATCGAAATAACCAAATTAGAAAATGAAAGAGGACAAGTAACAAACAACAGAAAGGAAATATTAAAGACTGTTGAAGACTTCTATACAAATCTTTATAGTAACAAACGCCAAAGGACAACACCGGAAATATATCCAAAATATTGAATCAGGGATCAGAAGAAATACCACCGATAAGTGAAGAAGATGTCTCAAGGTCACTCTCAGAAATGAAAAACAATACGGCACCGGGCGATGATGGTGTTGTCTCGGAGGCTGTATAACTAGGAGGAAAAAGGCTACTCAAAGTAATCACCAAACTCTGTAACAAATGTCTTGACGAAGTAACAACCCCAGAGATGTGGAACAATGCCATCACCATTATTATACATAAAAAAGGCCGCATCACAGACCTGCACAACTATAGACCGATTAGTTTGCTCACACATCTATATAAACTGTTTACCAAAATCATCACTGCACGTCTTACTAAAAAATTAGAATCAGCCAAGGCCAAGAGAACAAGCGGACTTTCGGGCTGGGTATGGAACGAATGACCACCTTTAGGTTATAAGGTCATTAATAGAAAAAAAGTGTAGAATATAACAAACCCTTGGTGCTAACGTTTGTTGACTATGAAAAGGCAAAAGTAAGATTACAAGATGAAACAAACCAGTTTAAAATTGAAAAGGGTGTTCGACAAGGGGATACGATCTCTCCCAAACTTTTTGCAACTCTTATTGAGTACATGTTTAAAAACTTAAATGGAGAAAAACTAAACCATTTGCGTTTCGCTATGACAAACCTGGTCCCTAGCCGTAACCTAAAAATAGAAGAAAGAGAACTCCAACACGTAACATCATATAAATATCTAGGACATGAAATTTGGATTGGAAGAGATAACCAAACCTGTGTGCTTAGCCGAAGAATAGGACTAACATGAGCTGCCTTCGGCCGTTTGAAGCATGTATTCAATGTGTTTTTGACTAGTGCATCCTCCCGGTACTGACATACGGCTCAGAAATATTAACATTAATACAAAAAACGATCAAGAAAATAAGAGTTACCCAACGAGCCAAGGAAAGAGCTGTGTTGGGGGTGACGCTACGAGACAGAATCCACAATGAAGAGATCCGTAGGAGAACTAATGTTACAGATGCTGTTAAGAGAATAACACACCTAAGGCGGAACTGGGTACGCCACGTCGTAAGAATGACAGATGACAGGTGGACTAAGAAGATACTGGAGTGGCGACCTAGAGATGATGCACACAGAAACCGGGGTAGACCGCCGACTCGATGCCGATGGACAGATGATAATTGGATCCAAGATGCCCAAGACCGAGCAAGATGGATTAGGTTCAGAGAAGCCTATGTCCAGCAGTGGACGAGACAAGACTGATTGATGATGATGATGATGAATAAAAAAGTGTTGGGCCCCAATGGGTCATGTAAGGACTCTGTCTCGAGTAACTTTATCGAAGTCATTAATTTATTGGCCTCGAGGAGATTTTTATGGTTTACTTCACAGTCTGTAGCTGGATTTGTACAGATTCATTTGAATTGTCCTGAAGTTCCAACTTTGGTATTTTCAGACTATAAAATATATTAGAATGATTGTTCTTCTATGGTTATTGGACAATCATCGAGGGCCATAAGCATTGGTTTGCTCACTGAAGTAGTTCGTCTTGATCCTTGACAATTGTTTTTTTTTTATTAAAGTTGGTTTTGGAGGGATGACTAATTGTAATTCAGGCGGTGTGTGCTTTTAGTCGAATACTGTTTGCTGACCACTGGGCATGTGTTCTTATTTATTCGCAGAATTTCCGCTACACATGTGTTTTTTTTTGAGAGAACATTTGGTACAAATAAAAATGCTTTCTGGGTTGGGACATTCTTGAAATGTTGAATATTATTTTCCATTTCCATTTTCCAAGTAATACTTATAAGGTAGGGCTTGCGAATAATTATTTTTTGTTAAGGATGGGAATTGGATATATTTTATACAAAACTAACCCAATTACCTATTTGAGATATATTTATGTGATAGTAAATGATGTGGTGATTACTCGTTATTCAGTGCGTCAGTTTGAAAAAGAACAGCCTTGAATAATGCCCAAACTAATGCCAGTATCAAAATTTGGCTAAACACGTCAATTTACATATCTAGGAGGACGACTGTTGAGGCGTTTGTTGTCGTAGTACTTTCAACCCCCTGATCCCCAGGGCACCTACCCCTAAAATGTTAAGTTGTAACCCCTATTTCTTTTGTTAATTTTGAGTTCCTTTTGTAATTCTAGATAAATTCTATATATTTTTTTAAATATTTTTTTGTCAAAATTGAAGTTTTTAACCTGACGAATAGTTGTGTGGAATGAATTTAATTCCTAAATTAAAATAATGTAACTTTTAAAAGGGGTTACATTCACTGACCCATGACAACCATTCATTTAAAAATATTTGCTGAAAAACTAGGTGCCAAATTATTTCGCGGCTACAAAACAGGAAATAAATATTTTTTTTATGGGCTTCTTTGATCCCCATTTTCTCCTGTTGCTTATAATGATATTATTCAGAAGTGATAAGTACAGTTCTTTATTTTCTGACTCGTGGTGTCCATTTATTCATTTGAGATACTTCTTCGATTAATGAAAATAAGCAGTAGCAGTTATTTCATAAACAAATTCCATAGCTTTCAATTGTTGTCGTGTTGTTGTAGATATTGTACCCATTTCTTAAAATTGTTTACAGTTTTGCTAAACGCGTAGAAATGATTTTTATCGATGGCCATACTACTTAATGAAAGAGATCGGAGAAAAAATGATGGACACAAGTACATTCGAGAATTAATAGCTAAATGTGAGGAAACTGAATCTATTTGGAATAAGAAGAGGGATTGTCCAAGATTGCTTAATGAGGCCGCTCAGATTGAGGTTCGTGAAGTTGCACAACATACTGAACAGTCGCATGGATCAGGAAAGTATTGAAGCGTCATAAATTTCACCCATACAAACTATAAATTACTCAAGAATTAGGGGATGATGACCTGGACAGATGTATTGAGTTTTGCGAAATTATGACCAACACGATATTATTCAGCCCCTGTGTATAACAAAATATCTGTTTCAGTGACGAATACATATTTTACTTAAATGGTAAGGTCAACAAACAAAACTGCAGTTATTGGAGCGCCTTGAATCCTTACAATATTAGAGAGGGGCATATCCTCAAAAAATAAAAGTTTGGGTGGGTATATTAGGCAATAACTACTATCATTGACCCTCTCTTCATAGATGAAAATCTAAACCGTGAAATCTATGTCGAAATGTTAGACAGAAGCTTCTTATAATTCATGAGGTAGGATATCAATATAAATCTTGCCCTAGATGAACAATTGCGGCACTTCCAGCAGGACGGAACACATCCTCATCATGTACGTCCAGTAAAAGAGTGGTTGGATAATCATTATCCGGAGCAGTGGATTGGTGGGAGAGGACCCATTAAATGGCCGCCTAGGTCGCTAGATCTGACACCGCTCATTTTCTTCCAATGGGGTCACTTAAAATCCGTTGTATTCAAAACCCAACCAGACTCAATTGAACAAGTGCAACAAAGAATTACACATGAATTTAGGGCTATCACCTGAGACTCTTCAAAACGTTTGCGAACCGTTTGAATATCGGCTGTACTTGTGCTTCGAAAACAATGGAGCCCATTTTGAATAATTCAAAAGTAATTAAAAAGGTAAGAATTTGAGTACTTCATTATCACACTTTTCTTAAAAGTTGCACTATTTTAACATATTCCACACATGTATTCGTGAGGTTAAGTACTTAAATTTTACCAAAAAAAAAAATGGAATTTATCTGCTATTACATAAGGAACTTCAAACTGGCAGAAGAACTAAGGGTTGCCATTTAAAATTTTAGGGATAGGTGCCCTGCCGATCGGGGGTAAAAGTAATACGACAACAGTTGTCCGGCTTCAATATGTAAATTGGCGTCACGCCAAATTTTGGCAATATTAAATGCTGTTCGTTTTCAAATTGACATCCAACGGACAGAATAGGGTTATTTAGATCCCTTCCCTCAAAGGACCATACTGTGTAGCGAAGACTGAGGAAGGAGAAGCAGGAATTTAATTTTCTGAAACAATACGTTAGGGTTCCAAATTTCGAAGATAAATTATGCGTTTTTTAGCAATTCATTTTGTATGCGTAATATTTCTTTCGAGTTTTCTGGACTAGGGAAATTCAGAACTGACTATATTTTTGGATTTGGGATAATACCTTCTGGGATGATAACATGACCTAAGAATTCTATGTTTTTTTTAGGAATTCAGACTTATCTAATTGAATTTTTAAATCATTCACCCATTGAAGGGATGTAGATGAAACTAAATGCCATCCATATATACTAGACAAATTTTGCCTTGAGGGTCGGGCAAAACATTATCCATTATTGCCTGGAATGTTACAGGGGCGTTTTTAAATCCGACTGGCTTACGCAAATATTCGTAATTACCAGTTTCTACGCTGAAAGCAGCTTTGGGGACAGGGAAAGTGCCCATTCCTATTTGATGGAAGCTTGATGACAAGTTCAGTGTAGTAAAATACTGACTTCTTGCTAATTTTTCGAGAATATCTGCGATATTAGGGAGGGGATAACGATCGTTAATAGTCTTTTCATTGACTTTTCTCTCCATTTTTGTTTGCCTGATGCATCAATTTTTTTGGGAACTACCCAAACAGGAGAGCACCAGGAACTAGATGAAGTTCTTATTATGTCATCGAGCAGCATTTCATTAATTTGTTTTTGTACTTCTGTTGTGTATATAAGGATAATGGTACGATTTGGTATGAACTGGGATTTCATGGGATGTTTCTATTTTATGTTTAATTTGATTTGTGAAATATCGGGAATTTGGGCTGGAAGTTTTTGTAGATGTTCTTTTTTCTTCATTGAGATGTTTTGATTGTATAAACGAGAAATGATATGTTTCATTAGGAAAATATTCTTGAATATAATTTGGTGCGTATATTTAGTGGGTACTATAAATTGTATTTCGTGTATTTTTGTGTGGCTTAAAATATTCCCGATTTCTAAGGTTTCAAAGTCATTTTCAATACTCGAACGAACCATCAGTTCGGCAGACTATTTCTCACCTAAACCAAGTTACATTGAAGCACGTATGTGATCCTAACCTGCAACCTTATTTCCTACCTAAACCCGAGTCTCGCAGCACACATGTGCGCAAACTCGGCCTCTACACCTAAAGGCGTAAAAGTCGAGTCTATGGTAAATTTGCCTAAGTTCTAAGACAGATTGCAAAATTGCAAAGTGGAATCCATCAAGTAGTTATAGTGTAGTGTAACTTTTGACTGGAACTAGGTCAAAGCTAACCATGGATAAAACACAACACACCTATTATAAAAAAAACTATAACGCGCACCTCAATAATCAGTAAGTAACAGTGTAAATGTACCAAGTTTCTGACCCATAGACATTGTTATTGTTTTTAACTGAAGTGCAATCTTTACCATCTCTTCTCACCTGTTGCAGATCGATCCGGAATCTGAGCAACCTAACCTGCACGCCATCGTCACATCTTACATGTCGTAATGGTAAAACTTTATAATGCAAAGTGAGCAAGCCATCCTACAAACAATTTAAAGTACAACGCCAATCTCAGGATATATGCTATTTGGTATACGTGACAGTATCGTGGAGTAATAATTCTGGAAGGAAACTCCAATGGGGAACGCAGATATTTGGAGTTACTCGAGGAGTAACAGAGGTTCTGTCAATACGCCGGGTGATCAACTCAGCTTTTTTCTTCAAGAGTACCGAATCAGTCTAACATTTTCAGAACGTATTAAGGTCGAACAATTAAATTTGCTCCTACAGGAAATTGTAATGCTGGATGTATCTAAAAATGGCAAATTTGGCAATACTGTCCCTGACATTTATGAATTGAGCCTAACCAATAAGCCTTATGTAGTGAATTTTTTTCTTTCATCTTCAGCCATTCTGGGTATATTAGACCGTTTCTGCCTTTTTGATCGAAAACACTGGGTTGCCATATTTTAAGAAGCAAACGAAGTGTAGCGTTTCCTGCTCGCAACGAGTACAGATGGACGTCAGAAAGTTCGTTATTGAGAACAGCTATGTAAGGAAATTAAACTCTTTCATTAATTATGGGAAATACAATATTAACTCTATGATACAAAAATATGACAGCTTGGCTTAACGTCTTGTATAATTCAGCCTGTGTCGGGGGGGAAGGTGTTAGCAGGTTTACTCTAAAGCCTTATCTCCATTTAAACTCCACATACTCCCAACCAAAATGTTATGTAACTTTTCATAGGCTTTAGTATGACAATCGTCTAGAAGGTTTAATTGTTCTTCCACGTTTAGTTTTAGTAATGGTATCTTGTGCCATTACTTTTCTGGTTTCATCTTTTTGTTCTAATACCTTCATGATTTTTTTCTTCTTTATCGTATATTTCTAAAGGATTTACTCTATGAATTGGCCTCAATAGCATACCATTGGCGGTTTTAAGCCTGACCAATCTAATTTGTCCACTTTTTCCATGAAAAACTTCTTCTATTTCAGCTAAAGCCCAGTCTAAATGTTTTTTATTATCGCTGCCAATAAATACAATAACTCCTGCGCTGACATCAAATTGGATAAATCGTTTTTCTTAAAAAATAGTTGTCACAAGTATTCACTTCTAAAACGGGCGTTCAAACAATCTCTTAACTTCAGTCTGTATCGCGTTCAACTTCTGTCATGCCCTGGAAAACATTGCTGGTGTTAAATTTCTCATGTCTCCACAATTACCTACAGCTACGCATTCGCATAACATTGTTGAGAGTTCTTTAAAATATATTGCAGCTTTTCCCAAACATCTTCTTTTTATCAATTATTGTTTCAAAATTTGTATCAATCTCTCCCACCATCCTCCCCACCAAGCAGCTGTGGGAGGATTAAACTTCCACTTTGTCCTTTTAACAGCACCAAATTTCTTAAGTTATTCCCAGTTTAAGGATGCTAGAGCGTTCTCAATTCCCAGAAAATGTGTGCCATTGTCACTATACATTACTGAAGGTCTCCCACGTCTAGAAATAAATCTTCTTCAGACTTATATAAACGAATCTGTAGATGACGACTGAACTATTTCTAGATGTACAGATCTGTAAATAGCACAATTGAATATACATATACAAACTTTGAATTTATCCCTGAGATATAATGGGCCTGTCAAGTCGGTACCGCAAGCTCTAAATACAGCTGCATCTCGCACTCTATATTTTTACCTTCATTTCTTCGGCATCTTACACATCTGTAAATTATAAATCTTATTGATTTTCTACCATTGATAATCTAACATTTTTCTTTTAAATTGTTTGCTGTTTGACCTGTTTTTTTTATGGCAGTGGCACACACACTAAAGGGAGACCCAATGGCGCTCGACGAGCGGTGTGTGTGCGAAGATGTTGATTGACACGGCTCTTGAATATTTGTAAGTTGTAATTAGTGGGAAACAGATGTCCTGGAAGTGAGTTCCACAGTGATGCAGTGCGCCAGACAAAGGAGTTCTTGTAAAGCGATGTTCTAGGTGTTTCCAGTTGTACGACGAACTGGTGCGCTCTTGCCGTCTGTCTTCACTGTCTGACAGGAGCTGCCAGGGGCGGGATGAGGCGGACCAAATCCTGGGAACATCTGCCGTGAAAGTATCTGTAAAACAGAGATATCTCGGCTACATGTCTGCGGTGTTCCACACTATCCAGATTCCGGGTCAACTCCGGGTCGCCGACGAGACGCACAGCTCTCTTCTGAATGGAATCCAGTAGCTTTAGGGTGTACTTTGGTGCGGCACCCCAGATATGTGAGCAATATTCTAAGCACGGTCTTATTTGCGCTTTGTAGAGCAAGAGCAACTGCTGCGGTGTATAGAGTTTTTTGTTGCGAAATAGCGCGCCAAGCTCCTGGGAGGCTGATTTTGCGATGTTAGCAACGTGGTCATGCCAGGACATATTGCTGTTGACCGAGATACCCAGCAGTCCGATTGACGAGGATGAAGGAATGGTCGACCCTGCCATAATGATGTCAGGGCCCGCTGTATTGGCCCTATTGGTAAACGTGGCTGTTTGGGTCTTTGCTGCATTGAACTGGACCAAATTTCGGTCGCCCCAACTTTGAACTTTCTCCAGGTCTTGATTAATTTCTGTAATCTGCTCCTGTCTGCGGTGATGAGTCTCAGTTGCTAGTAAGGATTTTTCTGATCTAAAGTGGGAGACAAGGGTACTGTCATCTGCAAAACTGTAAACAGGATTATTCGTTTCGATCAGCAGGTCATTAATATAGATGAGGGACAGAGTTGGTGAAAGTATTGCGCCCTGAGGCACGCCCGCGTTGATGGTGAATGTGTCCGAGGTGTGTCCATCGACTGCAACGTGCAGAGATCGGCTCTTAAGGAAACTCGCAAGCCAGCTGCAGAGAGAGGCTGGCAGTCCGAAGGACGGTAGTTTGTTGAGCAGTCCGTCATGCCAAACTCTGTCGAATGCCTTTGAAATATCCAACGCAATCGCTCGAGACTCTCCGTAGTTCTCAATTGCCCTACTCCATATATGAGTGACATAGGCAAATATATCTCCTGTCGATCTCTCTTTGCGAAAGCCATATTGATTATCGCTGATTATTTTGTTGTTCTCGAGGTACTTGAGTAGTTGCTGATTGACTACACGTTCCATGACTTTGGAGATTATTGGAAGCAAGGCAATTGGACGATAGTTTGAGGGCGTAGTTTTCTTGCCTTTTTTTGGAACAGGTTGCACTCGAGCGACTTTCCAAGAAGATGGGTAAATCCCTTTTCCGTAAGACAGAGAAAAAAGCCTGGAAAAAACGGGTGTTAGTTCGTTGGCGCAGTTAAAGAACTGCGATGGCAGGTATTCCGTCCGGTCCTGATGCCTTTTGCATATCTAGATTTTTAAGGATTTTACGAATATCATGGTGATGAAATTTGACTTCTGCCATGGTAGTGTTGATGTTCGATATGGTGGGGAGAGTCTTGCCTTGGGGGACGTCTAGGGTAGAGTGCGAAGAAAACATTTTGGCGAGCATGTTTGCTTTTTCCTTGGCTGTAGTCGCCGTGATGCCACGTTCGTCTGTCAAAGGTGGGAGAGACGTTTCTGTAAAGTTGTTACCTACTGCCTTTGCTACCGACCAGAAATTCCTGGAGCCACTGGGGCATTGCAAAAGTTTATTCCTGATCCTTTGATTGTGTTTGTCCTTCGTTTCGTCGATAACACGCGTGCATTCGTTTCTCGCTTCGACAAAATAATTGCGATTTTCAACGGTCTGATTTCGCTGCCAGTAATTGTAGGCTTGCTGTTTCCTACCCACAGCTCTTTCGCATCTTCTGTCGAACCGGGGCTTTCCTTTTGATGGTAACTTGATGGAATTTGGAATGTATGCTTCCATTCCTGAGGAGATTACTTGCGTGATCTTTTCGCAGCAGACTAACGGGTCGTCAGCGCCAAAGCAGACGTCGAGCCAAGGATAATCTAGGTAGAACTCCCTTAGATCGTCCCAGTTTGCAGAACTATAATGCCAGATTTTGCGAGGCAATGGTGGATCCTTCTGTATGAGTGGCAATTCACAAACCGTTGTAATAAGTTTGTGGTCGGAAGTACCTAATGGCGGACCAACTGTAACTGTGTACTGGTCAGGATTGGTGGTTAAAAAAAGATCCAGGAGGGCGGCGAATTCGCCCCTCTCTGAGATTCGAGTTGGTTCGTCTACAATTTGAGTAAGCCCGCAGCTGATGGCGAATGCTTCAGCCTCTCTACCTTCGTTGTCGGTCTTGTTGTGATGTTTGAGCCAGTTGGTGTTGTGGGCATTGAAGTCTCCCAGAACAATTATTTCTGAACTGGGGTGATCAACATGTATTGAGTCAAAAGTGGTAGCTAGTGTTAAAAAAAAGCTTTGGTAGGCTCTATCGCTCGGAGGGCGATAGAGACAACATATAAACTTGGTTAATCCCTTTGCGGTGAACTTGAGCCACATGACGTCAAGGTTGTTCAGTTCGAGTGTTTCCTCGCGGTGACATCAAAGGTCGCTTCGTACATAAAGGCATATTCCGAACTTATGTCTAAATTGGGTATGTAAGTCGTAACCAGGATAGGGGTAGTTCACTGTTTTTGTTGTAGAACATACTTGTGTTTCTATAAGGGCTAGTATGTGTGGTCTATTTGCTTGTAGATGTTGGTGTACCGAATTTATGTTTCTATTTAGGTCTCTTATGTTGCAGAAATCAATTTGTACAATAGTATGTTTGAATAATAAAGAAATGGATAATGAAAAGTGTTGGCATTCAGAAATTTTTGTTCGTACTCTTAAAATTCCTATATCATCTTCAAATGTCGCTAAAGATCCAACTTTGTTTAATGTATGGTCTGTGAAAACTTCTATTTGTATCAGCCTAACAACGACTTTTTCTGCCATTTGAATTTCATCAAGAGACAGAACTTCTTTTCGCATAATTCTTATATTTCTGCATTTAAAAATAAATCGATTTATCCAGGATACAAGAATAATTATACTTTTATATTTCGAGAACTTGCTGTACAACTACGAGGAGTCTTGATTATTTACCAATAATCCAATTATACTCTTTTGGTTTTCAGTTCCGACTATTTCTTCATTTAAATTATAACTTTGTTGTGGTCAATCACATGGAGATTTTTGTAGCCACTCTGGTCTTGTCCACCATTTCGTTTCGCTATGTTGATGCACTGAACATCCTCTGGATGGGAGATCTGCCGGATTGAGCTGTTCAGGGACATCTACAATGCTCTACTAGTTAGCGACTTTATTTCTTGAATTCTGTTTCTGTTCCTGTCATCCATTATCGCCTCGATTTATCCAAGATAGAACCGTCGTAGAGTTTGTCCAATAATAATTTAAATACTGGTGTGCATCGTCAAAGACTTTCATCACTCCATCAAGCAATCGAGATCTAATAGTGGCAGCAAGTAATTCTAACCTACAGATCAACATTTTTTGACAGGAGCTGCTCGAGATTTCGCTTGTATCAGCAATATTTTCAACAGAAGTTTATATCCTCATGAAAACTATCGCGGCATAAACGTGTTGGCAAACATCACAAAATAAATGTAAACTTATAGCTTCTGGCATTGGATTCACTTCTTGCGCTAACCATAGCGGAATTCTTAAACTTCTTAGTTCCACTAGCTCACTAACTGTTTAGCGATATCGTCAGGAACTTCTGCATTCCCGCCTAGCTTCAACAAGCATATTTGCAGTAGTAAAATCTTTGGAAGTAATAGATAGGGACAGGCAAGACCGATTGGATCAAATATCTTGTTTGCAGTTTACAGAATAGATTTTTTGTACATTCTGGGACATTTTCAATATTATTTATCGAAAGTTTTAATGTATCTTTTTTTCGTTCCATTTTAGGCCTAATCGACAGGCTAATGCAGAATCTTCAGAATCATTAGTATACTCCCACAATTTTAAATCAAATTTAGCTTTTGCCATTACATCCATGGGTCAGTAATGAAATTTTGATTTTCTTCTTCGAAATTGAAGCTGGTTACAAGATTATCCACATTAAAACTTTGAATCAGTCTATGAGCAGTATCTTACGGGTAATTCAAATCTTGAAACATACTTTTCAAATGGTATTCTATTATGGCACCCAGTAAAAAATGACTGGAGGTTACCCCAAACACAACTCTAGTGTGGCGTATATAACCAACTCATGACTTTTCGAGTATAATTCCTTTTCAGTCATGGTTTCGATAACTCCTTCTTGAAACCATTCCTTAAATATGTGCTCATAAGCCCCATAGTATCCGTCTCTCTCCAATCTTTTAATCAACGAATCTAGTCTTTTTTTTAGCCAAAATGTAATTAATCGGTAACGAAGGATTATTTTCGATCCATGGTAGGTTCTGTTCATACCTGCCATCTTTATTTCTTTTAACTGTCTCTAAAAAATGTTTTTATACATATATATTTCTTTCCTATTCTTCTCCGCCACTGGATTCGAAATATCTAAAATATCTAAGCTCTAAGGATCGGCTAAACGTGAATTTTCACTTAAAAGCGATGTTATTGCCAATGAAGAGATACTATTTTCCTTAGATATAAATATTCATATCATAGTACATCCTAATTTAGTTTCAATAGAAACCAAGCCAGAATTTAAAACACGTCTCTTCCCTGCTAAATGTTTTTCTATAATATCAGCACCTATTAGCAGCTCAGTTGCTAGTGTGATTCTTTCTTCATTCTCTAGTTCTTTCTTGTGAAATTGCATTAAATTTTCTAGACGAGATTGAAGTGGAATATTTGTTGAAAACGTTTCACTTCTTTGCCAGACACGAAGAATTTCTTCAGGAAGACAAGATTCCACTCATCATCATTAAACAGCCATTTGTGTGCACTGCTGAACATAGGCCTCCCCAAGAATTTTCACTTCGTTCCATTCTGGGCTTCTTGGATCCAATTTCCGGCAATTCGTTTGATGTCATCTGTCCACCGGGTCGGGGGCCTACCTCTACTCCTCCTATCTTCCCTGTCCACTACGAGAGCGTATGTCCTTCTCTCGTTGTTCTTGGATGTGGTGTCTCTCTTCCTTGTCTTCGTGTAAATAACGGTTTGCGTCGATGTCTTATGGAAGATAGCCTCGACCATCTTCCTAAACCTTTCCAATGGCACTCTTTCTATTTCATGGATCGCAATCCAATCTGTCTCGCTGGCGTCTTTTCTAAGCTCGGGGAGCTTTCCAAAGAGGTCCTCTTCGTGCCCAACCTCAATCTTAACTACTTTACGCGACGCCGCTGCCGCCGCTGATATCCCAGGGTTCTTCGTTCTAATTTGGCTAGTTTGTTCCAGTACTCCAAAGTCTTCGGTAATGTTGGTCAGTTCAGGGTACTTTTCACCGAAGAGTCTTTGTATACTACTTTCTTCAGTGGAAGATCCTCCGGTAGGGTAATTTTTATTCCGCTCCACGATCAGTACTTTGGTTGTACTGTCCCTGCTATTCAGAGGGTTACCCACTCTTACCTCTGTGTTGGTATAGACTTCATCCTGCCAACTCTTACTTGCTACGGCCTGCCATCTGTCATAGGTATCGGTTTCTGCTAGTTCTTCTAGGCTGTCCTTGTTAACGGTATGCGTGCCCTTCTCAACCCCTCTGATCTCCGTTTGTGAATCTGCTTCAATTAACATTTTGTCCATTCGCTCGTATCTATGTTCTTCCATCCAGTTCTTAATTACGTCACTCTCGATCGTGTCGAGTTGTCTCCTCAACTTTTGAGAAATGTCCTTGATTTCCCTCTTTGTGTTTTGCTCTATTCTGGAAGCCAGATCTCTGCCAAGCTTCGTAATGGCCTCTAGTGCTTCCTTTAGAACAAAAGCTTCTGGGCTTTCTTTTCTTTCGTACGGACTTTCCGTCTCGGCCTGGGTCGCGAAGGACCTGTCGGCCATCTTTCTCTTCTTGACCTCTTCCACAGACAAGCTCCGGGGCAGCTTTAACTGCCGTACGCTTTTGTGTTGTGGTATTCCAGTCGCTACAGCCACCTTCCTGGCCTGGTCACTCATCATGGATGATGGTGGTGGGCCGGTTTGTTCCTTAACTTTAATTGGCGGCGATCTATTTTTTGAATCCCTTCTTGCAAAGGGATCCTTTTCCGCGTTCATTCCAGTAGACGATTCCTGCACTTCGGCCTGGTCTCCTACCGTAAGTGCTGGGCAGTAGCTGGCTGACGGTCGGGCGGGGCCTACTCGCTCACCGACCGGAACTGGGGTATTCCTTCCCTGCTCCGTAAACTCTTTACCCTTCGACCCTGGCATCTCATTTCAAGGTTTTGTTTGGTTTGTTCGAGTTTTCCTTCTCTAGACTGGTTGCGTTCTCAACGGCTTCGATCCCAGTCCGCCCGGGGGTTTGAAGAAGTTTAAGAGGATAGAGACCCCTAGCCCTCGTTGCCTAATAGCGTCGGGGCCGGAAGACGCAAGAGGCGACCAAGAGAGATCTAGATAGGAAAGAGAGTGGTGAAAGTAGAGGTGGACTCTGTGCCCAGACAAGTTGAAACAGCACAGAGACAGCTACGGGGTCCGACCCCGGACTTGCCAAGTCCGTCTCACAAGATGTAAGCCCGTGGGGGAGCCTATCCGCGGCAGTGACTTTAGATCCGGACGCGCGGTTTTTAAGCCGCGGCCTTCACATTATGGCCACTACTAACCAGGAGCCTTGCGGCCCCTGGCCGTTCACCTATCCGCAACCTGGTGACGCGTCTGGCGGCTTGCTCAAGACACTCCGCATTCGGAGACAGGAAACGAGACGAACCTAACCCAAACTAACCAAAGCTAACCCAAATTAACTAAAGTTAACCAAAGCTAACCCAAGCTAACCGAAATTGTTTCGCCTGACATCAGATACCCTGAAACAAACGTTCGATGGAGAACAACCAATCAAGATAAGCATTTTATCGCCAATTTGTCCTAGGAAATCAAACATTTACCTGACTCTATGCAAATTAGAATTTAGTTACAGCAAGTTAGAGACCCGAGTAGACGTAAAATAAATAGAAAATTAAATTAATGTAATCTGGTAGTACTAAGAAGACGTCCAATAGGATCTGAGCCAGAAGGCAGCACCAAGTTGCCCGAATGCGATTTTTTGGGGTTCATTAAATTTGCAGTATACAGAAGAGACTAAGAACAATAGTGGCTGAAAACATCGCTAAATTTTTTGGTCACGTAGTACGAAGAAACGGCCTTGAAAGACTAACCGTTGAGGGCGTGGTAGGCGGAAAGAGACCCCGAGGTAGATCCCCCACTAGATATACGGACCTCATCACTAAAATCACAGGACAAAGTCTAGCTAGCCTGCACACTCAGGATGGCGGAGAACAGAGAGGAATGGAAACTTATTGTGGAGAGCAACTCTTGAAAACACGATTCTCGCATACGAGATAGCGACTAAGAAGATACAGACGAATCACTATATTACTTGAAATCACTAGATGCACTAGAAATATATTGTTACCCCAATGGAGATAGAGCGGTATTTTTGTATTTTTAAATCAACGATAAAAGTGAAAAATCAAAGGAATTATCTTATGATTAAAAATAGCAAATAAGATACATCTGAAGAAGGAAATAGGTGAAATAAAGAACAGGCCGGTGAAATACTTTCTATTAAACAAAACGACAGTTTATTCTATCCATAAGTCCCTGACTGTCAAATATCTGCTGCTTTTCTACTGCGGCGCATAATGTACTATCTTTACTCACGCTGATATCCCAGGGGTTCACGCTTCACAGTCCCTAAAGTGAAGTTTTATGCACTAGTACGTAAAGAATAATTGTCAAAATGTTGACATTTCCATCAAAACGCCCGTGAAGGCTATCACTTTTTAGGCACTAGTACGCTACTGCGTAAAGTAAATAATTGCTTTTTAATTTAGTTGTTATTTATTTCTCAGCATCTGAAAAGATATTGTATGTAACTCATGCGTAAAGAACATTTTTTACTCATGTGATTCTCACAACTTTACGCGCTTGCTGCATAAAATGATATTTGATAACACTGAACAATGAGCATGACACTAACAAATACATACATTTACTACGAATTTCGCTTAGCGGTTTAAATTTCATGATTCGCTTAGACAATGATAATCATTTCAAATAAATGTCTAGGATTCGAGAAGATGAATAGAGATAAATATGGAAATCAGCCGAGAACGTCAAGCTCATAGGTAATTACAAGTCAAAGCTACTCGAAAGTGATAATATGCTCCATACATGAACCGTACCGCCTTAAAATATCTTAATTGAGGTATCTCCAATCGAAAAAATTGATTTTTTGATCCATTATTTTCGACTTTTGAAAGGATCATTCTTCTGATATAATTCAGTGACTGAAAACTGTCAATTCTCATTCTTAGGGATTTTTAATGAAGCACGGCAAATTTAATCAAGTACATCCAAAATTGTCAGCTGCATTCCATGAATTTTATTATTTGGCACACCGCCTGGATTACTCAACTATTAACTCTAAATCATTTTAGAATTTTGATTTTATCTCATTGCCGTTATCAGATAATTCCATTTTAATAAATTATTGCCTTTCTCTATTTCAGCTTCACTATTTGAGAATCAGTGCCAAACTGCTTGTGTAAAAGCATTAAAAACTTAAAGTTTAGATGTTCATCTTTGCTTTGCTTCATCATTGTCAATTATCTGATATAGGCGTGTTACAGGACTTGAAAATGTACATATTGATGAAATTATATTAAGTAGGACTACAAATTATTTTTTGAAGCAAAAACTTCTTTAGCGCTGTTGGGTGTGATTTAAGGCTCGATAAAACGGAATCGAGGAAGTGAAAAAACACGACATCAATTTCAAAACTTGCTAAGCGCCGTAAGCCGGCTGCGAATGGATGTGATTTGAGACTCAATGAAACGGATGAAACAGAAACAAGGAAACGAAAAAAGCGACACCAAGATATAGATCTATAGCCTGCGAGAGAATGAGATAGAACACGGTATACAGTTGTTACATGTTTGCCAAGAGTAAAAGGTAAAAAGTCATCCGATCACTGAAGTTAAGCAACGTCGGGCGTAGTTGGTACTTGGATGGGCGACCGCTAGGTTTAGATTTATGAAGGTTTTACCTCTTCCGCGTGTGAAACGTTTTAAATCTTATATAATTTTTAATACCGCTCTACTGAACTTTTCACTTTTCTCGTACGGTATTAAGCACACACCTTTTTTCCTTTTTGAGAACTCCTAGTGTGCCTGTGTCATAATGAATCAAATTTAAATCAAACTTCAAACCTTTTAATGTTTTAGTTTAGCAGAATGCCATTGGTTTGCAAAAAGGGAAGCTGAAATGATTCAGGCGGTGGTCCAAATATTAAAATTCATGGAATGCAGAAGAGTGAAATTTTGGATCAAATTGGTTGGATTAACTGTTATAAGAATAAAAATTGGCAAGTCTGTATCAAAAGTAAAGCCCCTGGTTCGAGAGAAAATGCCAAAGAGCTGTAGGTAGGAAACATCAAACCTACAAGTTCTCGCAGCAAAATAAGAGCGCTGAAAATCGCAATTACTTTGCCGAAGCTACAAACAACTGCCAATGTGTGATTGACGAAACTAAGGACAAATACAATCAATGATCCTTGGTTGTTGGAGCTTCTTGGAAAAAAACTCTTTCCATGCAGCAGGTGGATAGGTATAATTTCCTTCTTGATGAGTGTGTCTTTGAGTTTGCCATTGTCTTTTCTTCACGTCTAAATTTGTATTTATAGATCGCCATTATCATATGTTAACGAATTTTTAAATAGGTCATTGTCCCTGATTCCTACCTAACTCATGTTTGGTTTTATTGTGTGGTGATTTTAACATCAACTTTGAGGAGGAGAATGCTATTTCAACCTTACGCTTGAGTAGTTTGCTTGAGTCAAATGATATACAGATGCAGGTGAAATCTCCTACGCGTTTCTCTCAGTTTTCATCCACTATAATTGATTATGTTTACTCCAACACTAATGGTTATTATGATGTGGACTGTTCAGTTGTTAATGCCCCTCTATCAGATCATGAGGCAGTTGTTTTTAAAGCTTTAATTTAATTTTGAGTAGTTTGCTTGAGTCAAATGATTTACAGATGCATGCGAAATCTCCTATGCGTTTCTCTCAGTTCTAATCCACTATAATTGATTATGTTTGTTTCAACACTGATGGTTATTATGATGCAGATTATTCAGTTGTTGGTGCCGCTTTATCAGATCATGAGGCAGTTGATTTTAAAGCTTTAATTTCCAATGTTTAGGTAAAACCTAAATATAAATATAGTATAATTTTTAGGGGAGATAGGTATGGAGTATTTTGGCGGTTGCGTACTTCAGTTCATCGGGATAATGTGCTTGAGTCATCGGACCCTCTTAGCGCATTCCATAAAAAAGTTATTGATCTCTTTAATCAGGCCTTTTCAATTAGAAAGCAAAAAAATAAAAATAAAGAGTCGTGGTTTACCGTCCTCTGGTTAAAGCGTCTTCAAGGAACATCCGGCCTCCGGTGTCTCCTTTCCATGAGAAAATTTACCAATTGCCCGGCTTTTCATCGTTATTTCAACGCTTATTGGTCACTTTATCGCAGACTTATTGCTATTTGAAGGAGTAATTACTATTCAAGCCGACTACAACTCTCTTAGAATAAGCAGAAGGTGAGTTAGCGTATTGCGAAAAAAAATAAAAACTCTTCCGGGGAAGATGGACTATCTGCAAAAATCTTCTTGAACATGCCGGATGTTGCTCTTTGTGTACTGGTTTGGTCTATAAATATGTCATGGGAGACAGGCAGTTTCCCCCCATGTCTGATTTTGGCTACGGTTGTTCCTCTCCACAAGGGTGGTGAACCGAATGAACCGTCGAACTTCCGGCCGATTTCTCTTTTGTCGACTCTGTCGTAGATAATTGATAAGTTGATAAAGACACGCATGGTATCGTTTTCTGACGACAATAAAATCTTATGCAAGCATCAATTTGGATTCAGAAAGAATAACAGCGTAAATGATGCCATGTTTAACTTGTTGCAGGACGTGGACAGTGGTCTGAATGAAGGTGAGCTTGCTGCAGCGGTCTTCTGTGATTTGTCCAAGGCATTTGATTGCGTCAATCACGGAATTCTTCTGCAGAAGCTTTACCAGTATGGTTTCAGGGGGTGACTCTGTCTTGGTTGGGGTCGTATTTGAGGGGACGGAAATAGCGGGTGCCCCTCAATGTTTCTCCTTTCTCGTTGTAGCGCTTCGAGTTTTCCATTACGTATTTCCGGGTGGTCCGGGATCATACGTGGCCCCCGAAACGGAATTTTCGGGGGCCACGCCTGATCCCGTACCACCCGGAAATACGTAATGGAAAACTCGAAGCGCTACAACGAGAAAGGAAAAACATTGAGGGGCACACCGTGGGTTTTTATGGGTTCAGGCTCTTCTGCTCAGCATGATATTTCTTGGGGAGTGAAATAGGGCCCACTTCTCTTTCTTATATACATAAACGCTCTAACAGGCCTGGATATTGATGGCAAATTTACAGTTTTTGCTGCTGACACAACAATTTTATGGCGCTCTAGTGATATTAACATTTTGATTGCCGCTGTGTTATCTGATTTGGATGTGGTGAAGGCCTGGTGTGACTCCAATCTTTTGTGTTTGAATATGGATAAAGCCAGTTTGGTCTGCTTTAACTGTAATGTCGAAGGCTTGACTATTGGTAGTGTCCCTCTTATGAAGCAGCATCACTCAAAGGTTTTAGGTTTGGTAATTGATGATGAACTTAGATTTGAAAACCACATCATGGCCCTTAGTAAAAACCTATCTTCAGGTTGCCTTGCAGTAAAGGTGGCTGTTCAGGAGCTGTGTACAGACATTGGAAAATCTGTCTATTATGCTCTTGTAGAATCCCATCTCCGTCTATACGGTATCGCTTTTTGGGGAACAGCTATTCATTATTTAGTAAATATAGTCTTCGTTATATATGTTTGCAAAGCACGACCCCGCGATCCATTTAAACCACTTTTCGTGTCTAATAAAATTTTATTTCTTACATGTTTGCTCGTTTTGGAAACTGTTTGTCTTGTATATTTAAAACGTCACATGTTTTTAAATCTTAGGCCTAGGTATCTCACACGCCAACACCTTAATTTGCAACCTACCTTGAGTTAGGTTAGGTGAACGTAAACAACAATGTCACCAAATTGAATTTCAATTTTTTCGTAAAATACATGTAATTAATTGAAAATAATGTGATTACAAGGTTGCTAACGTACCGCTTGATTGAGTTCTTATATAGCGGGGAGTGGGAGTAACAGGATTGTTGTAATTTTCGTTGATTTGGCTTTGAGGTTATATTTCAGGATGCCACCAAATACCTGCTCATCCTGCAAACTCGATTTGGGGAACGACGACAAACAAATAATCGCCTGTGACAGCTGCAGATGCCGCTTACATCTGGCAGAAACATGCTATGGGCTAAGTACTTCGGAAGCCAGAGCAGTTGTATTGCAAAAACGAACCCTAATGCATTTCTGCCAAGATTGTCGGGATGCATTCAAGAGTGTCCCAGTCATGGTCCGTAAGATGATTCAAATGAAATAGGAAATACAAACGTTAAAGCAAACAATTGAAACACTACAGAGGGCAAACTCTGTCAATGCTGAGTCGCTGATTGCTGAGGTGCGCCAACGAAAAACTAGAGCTCATAACCTAATGGTATATATCATTCCGGAGTCCAATTATGCCAATTTGAATGACCGCATCGACAGAGATAAAGCAATGGTTTCTGAGGTTTTTGAGCTGCTGGGACTGCAGCAAGAAATTTCTTCGGTCAAGAAGATGGTACATGTTGGTCAAAAGAAAAATGATACTACCAAGATGAGACCTATGAAAGTTAAAGTTGTCTGTAATGCTGACACTGTAAAGTTAGCTATAGGATCTGGAAAAAAAAAGCAAGGCTCAAGTTACAAAATATTTTTTGATCAGACGCCGTTGCAACTAGAGGCCTATAAGAGGGCGAAAAGAACCCTGGAAACTAGGAAGACTGCTGGGGAAGAAAATCTAATTATTAGGTACCGTAATGGCGTACCGATGATTGAAAGTAAACAGCAAAAAAAACTTCAATACCCCATTAAATGTGTATTTTCAGAATGCGGAAGGTCTACGTACCAAGTTGCAAGAACTTATGGAGACAGTTGCATGCTGTAATTATGACATTGTTGTGATGATGGAGAGCAACTTCAATGTGGACTTTTTTGACAATGAGGTTGCATATAAGAGTTTTAACACATATCGTTGTGATAGAAATGCCAGAACCAGTCATAAAATGAGTGGTGGTGGAGTCCTAATTTTGATTAATCACAAAATCAAATCTCAATACATAAATATAAGAAAAGCCAGGATTGAACAACTATATGTTTCGTCCAATTTAATACCTCCAAGTTTGTAATTGGTGGTGTTTATATTCCTCCTCAGTCATCTCGTGATACTTATATGTTGCACTGCGAAATTGTAGATAGTGTGATAGAACAATATCCAGCGCTGAATATACAGGGTGTTTCCTAACCTCGGTAATAAAAAGAAACTTATGAAACCTCACGTAATTTTAAGACGGAAATGTGGTATAAAATTTTTTCGAATGTCGCTTCGTTTTCAAAATACAGGGTTGTTGAAAAAAAATTTTTTTTCGTGTTTTCATTTTATTAATAAATAATGAGAAGCGACATTCTAATAATATTTGCACACCTTAATAAAGGGTTTGAGCACTTTATTTTGTGTTCATGTTGAACTTCTCAATTGGTTCATTGGCGGAGATCCGGGTAACGACTACTAGAATTTCGCAAAAAGCAATAATACGGGCCTGTTAGACATTCAAAACTCTTATGTTACTTGATAAAAAAGTTAATTTTAAGCAAGTTAAGTTTCTTGCATTTTCCTCGTATCTCTTACAGTTTTCGAGTAAAAAAATATTTTCTTATTCACGTCACAAGAATCTCATAATTTTGGTGTTTAAATAAACGAGTAGGCTTTGCGTGAACACAAAATAAAGTGCTCAAACCCTTTATTAAGGTCTGCCACTATTATTCCAATGTCGCTTCTCATTATTTATTAATAAAAAGAAAACACGAAAAGAAATTTTTTTCAACACCGTGTATTTTCAAAAAAAAGCGACATTCGAAAAAAAATTATACCACATTATTGTCTTAAAATTACGTGAGGATTAACCAGTTTCATTTTTTTTATCGAGGTTAGGAAACACCCTGGATATATGATATATTTTATGGGGGACTATAACCTGCCAAACGCAACATGGTCGAACGACGAGTATGGGACTATATATAGTGCAGTGTCCGGGGGCTGATCCAGCTGTAGAGGTGGCTTTATCATTCGGTTACCACAAATTTTTTCAGCATAATAATATACCCAATGATAGAAATGTTTTCTTGGACCTGGTTTTTTCTAATGTTAGGGACTGTGATGTGAGTACGGCTAGTGATTCTCTTGTCAATTTTAGTTTACACCATATTGGATACGAATTTTCCATAGCACCCTCTATGAAGACCAGATCTAACGAACTGGTATTCAACGAGTTCTACTATGATTTTAGAAATGGTAACTACAATAAATTGAATAATTACTTAGCATCTATCGATTGGGTCGAATGTTTACAAAATAAGGATGTCAATGAGTCAACTAGTTTATTTTACGAAATACTGTTAACTGATATTGCTTACTTTATCCCACTAAAAAAGTATCGCACATCTACTTTTCCTAAATGGTTCTTGGCTGAGTTGCGCAGGTTGACGTTGGAAAAAAAGTTGCACATTCTGTATATAAAAAGAACGTTCTAATATTAGTTATTTAAGATTTACTCAGTGGCGTTCTGAGTGCAAGCGCCTGTCAAAAATCTGTTTCCATAACTGGATAAACGTTCTGATCACAACTTGCCAGGATCACGATTTTATGGCAACCGAGATGCCGCAAGCGGTCAAGATATAGCAAACCTATTTAGAGACTTTTTCCAGACTGTTTACATTCCTAATCAAGATTCAACTGATCCTTCTGATAATGAGGGTAGAAACATAAACCTGAGTAACAATATACATTGCACCTTAATATCAAAAATTGATATTTATAACGAAATCTCAAATATACCAAATAAAATAATAGCAGGGCAAGACGGCTTTCTAATTTTTTTACTAAAAAAGTGTGTTTGTACCATTGTGTTACCTCTATATCTACTTTTCAATGGTTCCTTGATATCATCGGTTTTTCCAAGTAAATGGAAAGAAAGTAATATTGTTCCTATCATCAAAAGCGGCAAGAAAAATAATGTTGTAAACTACCGCAGCATATGTATACAATCCTATATCCCCAAGTTGCTCGATTGTCTTGTTACCAGGCAGATTACTTGGCAATGCAAAGGCCTTATTTGTCAGGAGCAGCATGGTTTCTCGAGAAACAAATCGACTGCGACAAACCTAACATCCTATCAGCTAGACATTCTTGAAAATATATAGAACAGAAAACAAACGGATTCTATCTACACAGACTTTGCAAAGGCCTTTGATCGAGTCGATCACAGGATTCTCCTTAGTAAGTTGCTTGGGATGGGCTTTTATCTAGATTTTGTGTTATAATAATAATAATAATAATAATAATAAAGGCTTCTTTATTAACGTCCAAAATAGTAGCAACAAAAAAATAAAATAAAAAATGGTGGCGAGATCCAGCATAGCTGTTCATCTAACCACCACAAAACTAGTTAACAAATTTTAACCATAATGTCGCAGACAAAAAATAATATGTTAAGTTATTTTAAAGGGAAAAAAGTTCGTATTTTATATAATTCAAAAATAAAAAAGAAACTAACTTACTAATAAAACTAACCAAAAGACAAAACATGATCTGGAGTTGGCCAGACAATGCAACAAATATTAGATTTATCTTAATTCGAAAGACCAAAACAAGAGCAAAAAGTAATAGATATAAAGATTCGCTTGACAGCAATTTAACCTCTCTCACTTACTATATACTTAGACGATACTTAAAACTATTTACAGAAGAACATGATTTAATTATAGGTGGTAAGTTATTATATATTTTAATAGCGTTATACGTGAAACTATGCTGGAAGGCGGCAGTACTATGTCTAGGAATTTAGAAAAGTTAATTACAACGCGTAACTCTATTATGAATATCGCGACCTCTAACAAGTTTGCCATAGAGATAAACAGGTTCTTTAAATGTATTTACCTTATACACCAAAGTACCCAGGTGAATCCGACATCTCTCAGCCAGAGAAAACCACCCAGAAGCAAGAAATGACGGAGTTATGTGGTCAAATTTTCTTAGACCGTAGCAAAACCTAATGCATGAATTTTGTAGTTTTTGCAAGCTACTCCTACTTGCTACGGTCAGCGCAGGCCAATAAAGAACATTCGCATAATTGAGAAGGGACAAAATCAAACTTTCACATAGTCTAAGTTTGATATCCTGAGCTAAAACATCCTTATGAATATACAACGTCTTTAATTTAACAAACGACCTCTGTAGAAGTCGGGAGACATGTTGCTCAAATCGCAAGTCGACATCTAAGAAGACACCAAGATTCTTACATACTGAGTATGGTTTTATTACGAGTTCATTTAGAGTAATATTTAGATCATTGGCTATAATACCTCTATCTCGCCCAAAAACCATCATTTGGGTTTTATTATTACTAAGTATAAGTTCGTGGGCTGTCGTTAACTTAGAAATGGTTGCAAGGTCATTATTAATGTGCATCGATGGTTGATCAATATTATGAAAGAAAGAAAAATAAATTTGCATATCATCGGCGCACTGATGAGACTTGCAACTTTTTAAATGACTAGAAAAATCGGCGGTATAAATAGAAAACAATAAAGGCCCCAATATACTGCCCTGTGGTACACCTCTGTGCATCGCCACAAAGTTCGATGTTTCTTCAGGCAACAGCACACGTTGACTCCTCCCACCCAGGTAGCTCTCTATGAACTTTAACGATGAGTTACTTAAACCATAGAATTTTAGCTTAGTTAACAAAATGGAATGATTCAAGGTATCAAACGCCTTACTAAAATCAAGTAAAATTAAGCAGGAGTTCTTACCCTCATCTTGAGCTCTCAGGAGGTCATCTGTTACATCAAGAAGCGCAGTTGTAGTGCTATGGGCTTTCCGAAATCCAGACTGTGTGGAAGGCAATGCTTTACTGCTTAAAAAGTGTTGGTTCAATTGTTCATTGACTATTTTTTCCAAGATTTTTGACGTACAACATAGTATACTTATTGGCCGAAAGTCTGAATGCGATAAAGGGTTATTATTTTTAGGAACAGGGATTACATTAGCTTTTTTCCATAAGGAAGGAAATTTACCAGACATAAGGCACCTATTAATTAAAAAGGTAAGAATAGGTGTAAGATATGGGGTTATTAAGGAAATTATTTTTGTGTCAATATTATCTATGCCTCTAGCTTGTATTTTAATTTGTGAGATAATTTTGCTAACCTTTTCTTCTGTGACTTCAACAAATGAAAGTTGATTTTGAATAGATGGTAAAGTTTTGTTGTCGTATAAATCGCTAATAAGGCCACACCCGTTCGCAACAGGAAGTGGTACACTGTCAATAAAAAATGTATTAAATGAATTCGCGCTGCCAAAATTCGATGGAAAAGTTGTAGCTGAAGAATTAATATTAAGATATTTTAACGTTTGCCAGAAACCCTTTTGGGTCGACTCTAAATTTATGGTTCAAATATCCCTTTTTCTCATTCCGAACAGCCATTGTCACAAAACTTCTAAGCTGTTTATATTCGTTTTTTGAATCCTCGGTTTTTGTTTTTTTATATTTTGTTAGCGCTTTCCGTTTCAACTTAATCATTAGTTTGAGATTGTCAGTTAGCCATGGTGCCGGAGCCTTGGTGAAGCGAGACGTTTTCATAGGGGCATGAACATTAAGAAGATTTTACAAATTAGAATTTAGGAATTCAACCATATAATCCACATCGTCATAATTATATATAGCATTCCAATTGACATTAAAAAGATCATTTAAAAAATTATTGTAATTAAAATGGCTATAATCTCTGTAAGTTCTAAATCGAATTTCCTTGCGCGGCTTTTCCAGTCTTAAATTGCAAAGAACAAGGGAATGATCAGATATATTATCCATATCAATTATATTGGCACCAGATACCATAGAGGGAGAAGCAGTTACTATTAAATCTATGAGAGTTTGGGAAGCATTGGTTACTCGGGTGGGTTGAGATATGATTTGAAATAAACCATATTTGTTTAAAAAACCCCTAAAAAGTATACAGCCGTTCGTGTTTTCCAGTAGATTTACATTTAAGTCGCCGCCAAAAAGTATATGGTCAAACTGCGGGAAAAACTCTGTCACACTATTTTCGAACTCATCTAAACAAAGTTTTAAGTTTTTATTCGGTGGACGATAAATTGATCCAAAACATAACTTTCTACCAGAAATCTTAAGGCTTATCCAGACCTGTTCAAGACCACTATCCCCACGAGGAATATTTAAGACATTAAATTTATAAATATTTTTGACATACATAGCATTATGGTGGGAGAGCTCATTAACAGAAAGAATCCAAAGAGTTAAAATAGGTTGCTATTACTCAGACATAATTGTTGTTACATCCGGCGTTCCCCAAGGAGGGCCATAGTTCACCATTGTTGTTCTAAAATTTTTGTGAACGACATTGTCAACTGTTTTTTGCATAGCGGGTGCGGCATGTTTGCCGATGATCTTACGTTTTGGAGAATAGTTGAGGGTGTTTTAGACCAAGAGCTTCTTCAAGAGGGTTTAAATCACTTGGCAGAATGGTGCCAGAAAAATAGACTGAACTTAAACGTAAATAAATGTTGGTATATAAGCTTCACTCGCAAGCCTGAAAGGATTATAACAAATTACTTCATTAATGACCATCAACTTGAATACAAATCATCAATTAGAGATCTAGGCGTCATTTTTGACGGAAAGCTTTCATTTGCCGAACATATTAATGCTATATCTATTAAAGGGTCAAAAATGCTAGGCCTTGTTCTGATAAATTCCAAATATTTCTCCAATGTAGCCACCAGAATGTTATATTGTTCTTTAGTAAGATCCCTGCTTGAATATTGCTCAGTTGTTTGGTCACAATTTTTTCTAATTCACTCAAATTCCTTAGAAAGGGTTCAACACAGGTTTTTGCGGCTTTGGTTATTTAGAAATAATATTAGGATTATAGACCATGACTATAGCGCCATAGAAACACAAATAAATATGCCCCCTCTTAGCGAAAGAAGGAACATGCTTGGCGTAACATTTTTGTTTAAATTTATAAATGGTATTATTGACTGTCCAACACTTTTAAGCCGCATAACCCTAAATGTGCCATATTATCATAATTTGAGAAACCAACCTACTTTCAACATTCCTTTCCATAGAACAACGTATGGCGCTAACAGTCCAATTAATAGATATCTGTCCTTACTAAACAATCTTAATATCGATATTTTTAATATGGAATTGTCTAAATTTAAAAGAAATTACAAAAATGTGATACACGTTATAGGGTTGCCAGACGTCCCGTATTTCCCGGGACGTCCCGTATTTTTGCCATAAATTTAATTGTCCCGCCGGGACAGCTGATGTCCCGTATTTCGACAATGTGCCACAAAATGCCAAAATCAATCCAAAAATGCACGCCCGGCGCGTATATGTTTTATTCTTAACCATCTACAGAAATCCTTTCGCCTGATGACTCCTGGGCTTGCGTAAACACATTTCTGATAAGTAGATGCCTTTATGGTTCAGGGAATTGCTTTCGGTAGGCCTCGTGGTTCAGTGGTTCAATGCTGTGTTTTTGATACGGCGCGGCGACCTGGGTTAGATTCCAGGGGAATTGGGTAAATCTTGTTTGGCGTTCCAGAGCGAGCGAAGCGAGCGGAGGGCCATGCGTGAAAAAAAAAAACAAATTACAAAGTAAACATTGTGATGCGTGACGTGGAAGGACTCGTGTAGATGGTTAAGAATAAATCGGCGTGCTCAAAATGAAGAAAAAAAACTTTTTACAAACATAACCTTCAAAAAACAAAAGAAAACATAGAAGGGAATCGAACCCAGGGCGTCGTATCACAGACCCAGCAACTAACCATTGATCCACCAGAGCATTTGACGGCAATTAATTGCACAGTTAAGACATCGGTCAACTGAGGGCCATGCGTTATTGGTCAGGCTGTTTAGTTGCCGTCTGGCGACTATCCGTAAATTGTTGTATATCACCGCGGCTTTCAAAAACGCGCACGCGAACGGCTGACTCAAACGGTTACAGAAAGCTTGCGAAGAGCATTTCACCAGTCTGACGAGTCCTGGGCTAAAATATTGTCTTATTTGTTTTGGTGTATAGAATGTAATTTGTAGCTTTGGGTTCGATTAAAACTTTACCAAATTTGTCATGTTTTATTTGTCCCGGGCAAATTAAGAAAATCCCGTATTTTTGGTCCTTTGTCCCTTAATGTAACAAAAAAAATCTGGCAACCCAACACGTACCTTAATGGTATAAATTCTGAGTGGTACTGCCAATATTAAATATAATACTAGACTAAGTAAATGCCTCCTATTGTGATAGGCATGTACTGTACTATCAGGAGTAAAAACTCCTGATAGTACTTAAAGTTGCTAAAATATTGTTTAAATTTATTATTTTATGATAGGGATTTTCAATCCAAGGTCATGGTTAACTGTTTAGTTGCTGTATATTACTGAATACTTAATCATTATTCAATTTTGAATTAATTTTGTGGCTGTCTGTAGTTTTAGTGGTTAGCGATTCAGTGGTCTTATTTATTTTCTTTTGCTTAGATTAGGTGACTTATTATTGGACTTTTTCCTAGCTGTATCTTAGCGGTTGTTAGCCTAACTCTGTTAATTTGATGATTGTACAATTTTGTTTAATGGGGTTACCCCGTATAATAATAAAAAACAAAATAAATAAATAAACTACCTATTCCTACATCTAGCATAACGAAAAAAAAATCAATTATTTATTAGGACATTATGATGTATAATCGCCCTCCTCATGTAATAATTATTAGGGATCAGCCTACCCTAAAATCATTTAAAAAGCACCTTCGAGGAGTGCTGCTTGCCAAGGCCTATTATGGCTTGCATGAGTTTTATGAAGACATCTTGTAAAATGCCCATTATAAATAATGTTATTGATTTATTTTATAGTTTCAGTGTGCCTACTACTTGTATTATCACTGTGTTATATCGACTTGTTCTGACTTTCATTCTTGGTTGTTTGTTCTTTTAATTTAATTATTATGTATTTGTACGTGTTGTTGTTGGTTTATGTGTTAATATTAACTATTTAGGTACTATTTCTCGCTTTGTCAACAATACTTTCAGTTTTCTGACAATTTTTTGACTTTGACTTGACTTTGACAACAATTAGTCAAGATCTGAAGAAAGTTCGGCCTTGGTTCAACAGAAATTTGATCCAGTTCAATGCAGCAAAAACCCAAGCAGACACCTTTACCAAGAAAGCCAATACGGCGGGCCCTGACATCATTAGGGTAGGATCGACCATTAATTCATCCTCAATCGGACTACTGGGTATCTCGGTCAACGGCGATAGGTCCTGACGTAACCACATCGCAAAATCAGCTTTGCAGAAGCTTGGTGCGCTATTTGGCAACAAAAATCTATATGCACCGCGGAAGATGCTCTTGCTCTACAAAGCGCAAACAATACCGTGCTTAGAATATTGCTCACACATCTGGGATGCCGCAATTAAGGACATCCTAAAGCTCTGCTGTAAGTATTCCATTCAGAAGAGAACTGTGTGTCTCGTCGACGACCCGGAGTTGACCCAGGATCTGGATAGCCTGGAACACCGCATACATGTGGCCGAGATCTCCCCGTTTTGCAGATATTTTCACGGCAGATGTTCATAGGATTTGCCCCGCCTCATTCTGCCTTCAATAACGCCTGTCATGCAGTCGCGGCAGACGGCAAAAGCGCACTCGTGCGTCGTATAACTGAAAACACCTAGAACATAGCTTTACAGGAACTCATCATTGTGGAACTAACTCCCAAGACATCTTTGTCCCCCTAATTAGAGCTATTCAAGAACCGTGTCAATAAACATCTTCGCACACGCACCGCTCGTCGAGTGCCATAAGATATCTCTTTAGTGTGTGTGCCACTGCCATAAAAAAAAACTTAGTTATATTAGAATAATGACCCTTTCGAAAGCCGAATGGAATATTTCAATCAGATCTAATTTGGTCGAGTAGAGATGCTTGAAGCTAAACAATTTTTTAGACCGGACAGTACTGTCACTTAAATTATTGGAATTAAGAGTATCTAAATTATTAGCTACTTCTACGAAATCTGCTTCTTAAGCTACTCCTTTGTTTATCAAAAACGAAAGGCAATATGCCACAAAAATTGATAATGCCGATGAGCATTCGTTGCTAGAAGAAGGCATTATATTAGAACCTATAATATCAATGTTAAATCTACTTTGTTATACACAAATTGTCAATAAGATGAATTGAAAATTTTGAAATTATCCGCATTTTTCTATAAGTGTTGTCTTAACATGATACCGTGTATATAAGGCAAATATTTGTCACCTGACTTATGATCGTTAACAATAGCAAAGGATAATAGATTTTAAATACAAGTTACGGAGTTTCAAAACTGCTTTTTTGCGAAAATTTGTTTTGGTCAGACCTAAGACAGGGGCTAATTTTAATAACACTTTTCAGAACAATGAACCATTTTGCCATTATGCACATAATCATAATATTCCACAACTTCCTCAACATTTGGAGCAGCCAAAAACGTAAAAAATAAACATTTTTAAAATCTATGACTAGAAGGTTAGACGTAAAATGCAAAACAAAAGTTTAACCCAAAAATCAGCAAAGGGAGACTCAAGGTAGCTTGATACCTACCTTGGACTTAAGGAATCCTTGAGGCTTCCTTAACCGACTATGAAAACACGATTGTATTTCAAGGATGCCTTAAGGTTTAAACTAAGAAACCGGCCGATGGATAAATGCGCATTCGCGAAGGACACTGCCAGGTATAAGCGGAATTAATTTAATAAAAAAAAATACTATTAACATACACAGATAAAAGTCGAAAAGTATCTAATTTTGATATAGTAACTAAATCTAACTTTCTTGTGGCTGTAAGAAGAGTAAATGAATTTCATATAATTTATATTTGATATGAACTATTTATATTAATTGTTAACTTCAGTTTGCAGTTAATGACAAAGTGTATTTATACAACGCAACAAACGGGCTGCTACAAGCGCCTTTAATACGCGCCTTTATTGCTTCATCGCGCCTTCTTTTCACACAGATTATCAACCACTCGGGGACTTTGGTGTCTGTTGCCGCGGTAATGAGAATATCATCATCGGATCGGTGTGGTCGCCCGTTTATTGTGGTAATAAATTCAGCTGCGCCCCGCCACGCCGTGCCACCCTGTATATGCAGATTAGGTAGGCTTCGGGCGGTGGTCCAGAGCGCCAGCGTTCGACGATTTTTCGAAACGTTAATTAGATTACATTTTTAGTTCAATAAAAAAGTGTCATCGGAAGCAATGTAACATTTAATATCTCCTCTACGATTTAGTATATTATTCAAATGCATAAAGATAATTAAAAATAACGTCTTAAAATAGCTTTGATTCCCGTGAACATATAATCTTTTCTTCCTCCTGCGTCGTGTAGTTGTATAAATTTGCAACTACAAAATGATACAAAATACAAATCATCTTTTTTATCATGGGAAATACAATGAAATACTCACATACTCACTCGTTTATTTCCAAGAATTTCAAGCGAGCTTTAAAGTAAAGCCGCCTTAAATTGACTTAAAATGGCGATATCAACACTTGGGATTAACTTCCGAAGCAGCTTAGAATGTTCAAGTCAAGTCCAAAATATATTAGGGTTACCTGAACCACATGGCTTGAGATCATGTTTAATTTCAGAGCATTGATCGTCAACTGATTTATGTAATTAAAATTACTGTGGTACTTTGGTAAACCTTTTCCTTTTTCAGGAGAGCGTGTTTTCTAAAGTATTTCAGCCGTTCTTAAGAATAAAACTTGCAAATTAGCTATTGATGAATTAAGGCATAATTTTTGACAGAGCGTTCAAAAATTCAAATAAAACTAATAAATTAAGAAATTTGTTTAAAAATACGAGTTATTATATTTTGCTCGGAGAAAAATTATGCAATCACCTATAGCAGAAATAATCAGAAGCTACCTACTTTAGTTACTATTAAGCATTTTTCAAATCGTTTGACAAATGCGTGCAGTAGAATATAATAAATCGCACTAAAATTATTGTAACAAATAACAGTCCACATTTATTTCATTACAACCATATTTATTGAAAGTACACAAACGCCAGCTTTGTGCTAATCAGCTCGTGGTGGGGTGGTTCTTTGTGACTAACTTTGCAAGACTTTTGAACTGCAGAGCTCCCTTCAAGGGGTCAGACTCACAGTCTGAGGGACAATTGCTCACAAGCGTTGCGCAGTAAAGTTGGTAAAAATATACCAATCACGCTTTGATAAAGTTTCAAATTTGGTATATTTGAAAACCGAATGGACATCAAGACGTAGCCAGGATGACATATCATTTGATGGTAGGTATCTCCAGAATAATGTTTTACTTTCGCCATTAAGGGAGGGGCAAAGTGCGCTGAAGATTGCTTGTTTCATTTTAGAATTTCATCCTAGAGGTTCCAAATACGGCGCCACAGGGAGCTTCGGTTCAAATTTGTTTTTAAACAAGAGGATTCACTAAAAGCTTCATCAAATATTTTTTCTTAAGGAACATACGTGTTTAGCCTTTACAAAACTGTACAACTTGTAACAATCATTTGGATATGCTCATTCCAATGTCAGTAATTTTGAATTTTCTGTAACGGTTAAATATCCAAAAATAATTAATTTATTTTCTTACATTCGCAAGTTTCAATAGAATCTAGCACACCATTGGAATTCTTTTTAATGTAATTGATTTGTCTACGCTACTGGCTGCAGGCATACAGTAAATATGGTTGCCGGTATCTTGAATTTAATATGAAAAGTTGGTGATGTAGATAGGCAACTAGCAATGCATCTATCAATTTTAACTGTTCTCTTTAGTTTGTGACATATCTAGGTGCTTTGTTTTGACAGTTACATAATTCTGAATGTCTTGTGAAGGAGATTTGATCGAGATTTTGCGGAATTTTCTAATTAGGAAGTGTGTTCATGTTTACTTAGTTGGCGGTGTTTGAATTGAACTCGTGTCGACTCGGATATTGTAGGTTGATTTCGTGTGCATCCTACGGAAATCAGTTTTTGTGAGTCTGGGTGAATAAAACCGATGGTACCTGAAGCACGAGTTCTTTTTGATTAGACCTTCAGGCCTAAAAGTTGATAGGCGGTGACGGAGGCGTCAAAGATGTTTTAATTTCTCTCAAAATTGATGGCTGCTAGGCTGGATTGTTATAACCTTTGGCTCCATGGCATTTTAGTATGGATTATTCGACACCTGAAGGAGAGCCGACCAACAGGTAATTATTTGAATGATGGCGAGTTTTTTTATTAGCAGCACGAGGACGCCATTTTGATACGTCTGATGTTCGTTTTATTTTATTTCAGGCTCTTAAAGCTACTCTTAAATCTACTCTACTTAATTCTACTCTTAACTCAACTCCTAACTATACTCTAAACTCTATTCTTAACTCTACCTAACTCTAATTTCAATTCTACTTTAATGGAATCCTGAATTTGAACAGGTTCGAGTTGAGTGATAGTACTTAATTTCAATTCATATGGGCGGATGAAGAGACTGTAGAAGAGGATCGTGAGATTCCAGGACGCAGTTTCATTCCTAAAATCGTAGCCTGGTGGGTAGCAATGTAATTGTTGATTGGGAAGTGGAAATTAAATGGTCGAGATGACTCCGTGGTTATGAAACCACTCTGCTGGAGAAGCGTTAGGAGCTTTGAGCATTCTCGTCTGGAATTCCATAAAGATGTGATCCTTTTTTAGAAATGTTTGCACAATTCCTCATTATTTGATCTATCTCATAGATTTATCTTACCTTTATCGTATCATTGATTAATCTTGTACATTCATCTTATTGTACAGTTATCTTACCGTATCTCAAAACGAGATTATATATCTTTAACTTTAAGCTTCGTGACTAGGATTTTGATCTAATCAATCAGAATAATTATCTTTAATAAGTACTCTGTATTATAGTGATTAATTACTCTGTACATATTCGGTGTTAATCTCTGTAAGTTTTAGTAAACTTAATTATCTTTACTCTAGTTACTACATAACAAGTAGTAATATTATTTCGCTATATTTATTTTTTTTTCCAGGGGTGCCTAGGCTTATTTAAATTGACAATATTCATTTTTCAAGAAGGGTAAGCCTTAAATTTAATATAAGTTGAATTTCTCTCAGAGACGTCTGTTAGATTTTACAATTACCATCCGATTTTCACAGATTTTCTAAATACCATATGTGATCAATGGTCGATATTTTGACATTGATTTGATTTTGCTCGATTCTAAAAACATTTTGATCAAAGGTAATTTGGTTGACTATGTAATGAAATATTCTTGACTTATTAGTGGGCTGATTGTAACTTAGGGGCTATTAGCTTATCAGGACCATTAATTTTAAATGGGGTCGTCAGGAAAATTTCATATACATTACCCATCTCATTATATGGTATAGAATCAAAATAATTGATGTAACTAATAACAACAGTCTGATGTTCTAGGTTTCGAAAATTTTAAATGGTTCTGGCAATAAGACCTCTATCATATTTGGTTTTAGCCAAACCATTTTGCGAATTTATTTCTTTCTCTTAAATGTCAAGTAATCATTCCGTCCGTCAGTCTTTAGACCAAGTGTATGCAAAAACATTGTTTGAAATACATGCAAATCTTCAATAAGAATCTTACCAGCTTCTTCTGATTGGTTCTTGATTGGTAGAAATTTTTTTATAGAATCATTCCACTTTGATGTTAATGCTTCTTGTACTCTGGGTTTTACCTCGACTTTTTTAACATGTGAGTCCAAAAAAAGACTTGTTTCGCCAAATGTTATTGACCAGAAGGCAGTTCTGATTTTATTCATTTCCAGGTTTACCCATGTATTTTTGTTGAGCAATTTTTACGGCATTCATCAGTGCAAGGGAGTAAACACGGGATATTTTGAACTAAGACTTGTCTTTGGCAACCATTTCATCTAAAATATCTCTGCATATACTATTATCTTCTACATCTTTTCTACTTGTTTCTTCGTTATTTGCTTCAATATTGAGGTCATGATGTTGGAAAAGTTCTTGATGCCTGAATATAATTATTTAAAACAAGCATACTACTTACACTTGCAAAATTTGGGTTCACCAGACTCACATAATTTTTGTAGATTAAACTAAGTGTTTCGTCTTCTTCTGATCTGATTCGAAATCAGGATCTGCGTCCGAATCTTCAAATCCAGAAGATTCTTTGGTAATATTAGTGTATTATTTGTTCTGTGAGACTTGTAATAGAGGCTTCAAATAGTTCACCATTCAACGTATTTTCAGCGCTGGCGCTGGTTGCTGGATATTGAAATGTTTCTGCATTTGTGGGCGAACTTTCCCTGATATAAGCATTTACATAGATTTTGACAATTAGTCGCAGCATTCACTCAGGTTTGAACAAGTTTTAGACATTAACACCGATATTAATTAAAGCTTGCCAATTAAGAATAATTTAACGAATGTTAAACTTAAACCATAACCAATAACAGCAAATACCGAGTTAACTTTTTTTAAGAAACTACACTGTTGAAATAGAAATTGAATGTTGTGGTATCCGGTTTCAGGTAATATTGAAATTTTTATTAATAATTTGTCCTCACTTTTGCCCGAGTGTACAGAGAAATATGACCATATAATCATTTGTGGAGATCTAAACATTGATTTTCAATCTACTTGGTCAAATAGGAATCTTTTGAAGGATTTAATGGACTCTTTCTCATTGTTTTGTAAAAACCAGGATACAACTAGGATTTCTACCAATATCGTAGGTGTGACCAGTAGTTCTAAGATTGACTATGTGTTGACTGATATTTCTCCGGATCGTTATACAGAAACTATTCAGAATTGTAATATAGCTGATCATTTGTGTAACATGTTTTTTGCATAATTTTGAAGTATCTGAATACTATGTATGCAGATATAGTGTTTATTTAAGGAATACCAGTGACAAAAAACTAAGTGATCCTAAAAATTTGGTGCTGGATGAATCATTTGAGGACATTTAAGGTTTTCCTAATGACATTAATTCAACATATGCGTGTTTCGTGCGTATACTTAAATTTTATATTGATAGTGTATGTCCTTTGAAGTGTAAAAGAGTAGATCTGTCTAGTTTAGGAAGGTCATGAGAAACAAATTATATAAAGGTTATGGGTAAAGAACTGAAGGATCTGTTTTGGATTTATAAGAACACGCGAAATGACGATTATAAAATTAAATATGATCAAGCTAAAAGGAACTATAAGAATAAAATAAAGAAATCAAAGAAGAATTGACAACAAACATTACTCTCAGAAGCAGGTTGAAGTGTGGCGTATAGTTCGCGAACGTAATGGTAAGGCAAGACAGTCTAATTCGGTTATTGAATTGTAGTTTCAGGGAAGTATGGTAAAGGATCCACGGACTGTTGCTAATATTTTTGCGGCACATTTTTCAAGTACGGCGAAAAGAGCTTTAGAGAACCATTTTGAACCTGATTTACGCACCAATAAATTTAATATCCTCCATAGCATTGAAAACACATTTTATTTTGATAATGTATGTTCTGAGGCTGTTATAAAAGTGATAGGCAAATTAAAAAACACCAAGGCAATGGGGATAGATAACATCTCAACAAGAATTATTGTCAAACATACAGCTGAAATAATTGCTCCTCATCTGGCTTTTATGATAAACTTGTCAGTGCGCACAGGTGAGTTTCCAACAGACTTGAAAATTGGTAAAATTTCTCCAATTAATAAAAAGGACGGTTCAGCTATTGTGAATAATAATTATAGTCCATTTTTTGTATCAAGTATCTTAAGCAAGGTTATTGAAAGGTGCATATATGACAGAATGATGTCCATTATACGAAGGTATAATATAATTGTTCCATGTCAGAATGGTTTCTGTCCGGGTAGGTGGACGGAAAGTGTGACGCATAACTTCATGGGCTTCGTCTACAAATCTTTGGACCATGGGTGGTATGTGGATGCATTCTTTTTTGACTTGTCAAAGACATTCGATGTTTTGGCTATAGATCAAGTATGTGAGAAACTGAAAGCATTGGGTTTTAGGGGTAGCTTTTGCCTGTCATATCTTGAAGATCGGAAATTATCTGTCGAAGTTAGGAAGGAATATTCTGACTTATTTGATGTTGGATCCTTTGATATTCCTATTATTTATCAACGATTTGCCTGTGCATATTAATTCACGGTGCATTGTTTTATATGCCGATGATTCTTCAATGATCGTTAACGCAGAAACCCCGGAGGAGCTACACCTGAAATTTAATCAAATTTGTAAAGAGTTTGTCTCATGGTGCACAAATAACTTTTTAGTAATTAACGCAAATAAAACTCTCTGCATTCAGTTTTATTCCAGATTGAAAATTTCGGTTCCTTTTAGTGTAACGGTCAAAGGAAGTAACTTTGGTTTTAGTAATTCAACAAAATTCTTGGGTGTATATGTTGATGCTGATATGAGCAGGACTGATAATATAGATAAGGTGTGTGTAAAGCTTAGTAGAGGCAGCGAATATTAACTACGATAAGAAGATTCACTCTTCGCGGCGGCACGTCAACGGTATGTCTCCTTCCCCGCGCGAAAACTAGCATGATACTGGCATGTGACCTTTGGACCCGGCGCACACTGGTCGAATGTCTAGGAAAGCTGGCCATAATAAGGTTTACCCGTTTACCAGAAATAAGACATAAAAGTTATTAAGTATTACACGTTTAATATATCGTGTTTTAGACAAATAATTGTTGAATTTTTTGCTCCTTATCTATATTGATATATAGGAAGTATCAATTATCACTAACGATAAAAATCATGTATGAAAATCATTTGTATGTTCTTAAATCATTTTAAAAAATGATTTTGAAAATTAGGGGCTCCTTCGTTGTAAAAAAGGGTTTTAAATTTTTAGTTTTGCAACGGTTAATTCAGGAGTCTCTCGAGCAAAATGAATGTTAAGCGGACGACAGAAACGCGTTGATGAGGGCCTGCAATTTTGCCATACATGTATTTCAGAGTTATCGCTATTTTTAAAAATTAATCTAATAGGGACGAAAATAGTAAAAAATATAGAAGCATCAGTGCAGCTGTTGTTCAAAAACACTTGGTTATATTCTGACTATCCCAAGGTAATATCAAAGCCATATTTAAAAATTAAAACTAAATTATAAATTTTTATCTGCTGATTCAGCCAAAGTATTTATTACCTGTTTTTATAATAACATCAGTCTTGCATCAGCAATAATGATTCTACCGAAATTTCAGCTTCAGTTTCACTTACTACAATATTATGGGATTAGGGGTGGGCGACAATAATCTATTATTCGATTCACTTTTAAGAAATTACCGATTAATCGACGTATCGATTAATATTTCAGAAAATATCGATAATCGATTATTTCGATTAATCGATTATTCAGTTATTTGCTAAAATATTAAGCGTTTAATCGATTATTCAATTTCTTGCCCACCCGTACCGATGACTTTACAACAGATATAGCTTTTAAAATTCCAATTTAATAATGCGTTGCGTTAAGGGTAATTTAAATGACATTTGAAAATACTTTCAGTACAACATATGAAGCAAAAAAAAACAGGGAAACGTAAATGCTCAAACAAGACAGCAGCAGGGAAAACTGCGCACGTTACAAATTAAGCCAATAAGGGATCCTCATTTCGACGCGCCATTTTCTGATAATCTGGCTTCAGTTGTTACACAATTAGGTATAACACCAACACATAACCTCAACGGAGTGTTAGCACGTTAGCAGTATAGTACATCAGTCTTTATCTTTTTATTATGTATGTGGGCAAAACTATATGATAAGAAGGATCACTCTCCGCGGCGGCATGTCAACGGTGTTGTTACGGTTTGAAAATACTCCATTGAATAAAATAAAATCAGGATAAATCTTACTTACCAGAGCTTAGTTCTTAAAATTTAGATCGAATAAAAATATTAAACTGGTTAGTTTGGTTAGTCCAAATGCATTTATTTTCTAGTGATAATTTACATCAAATCACCTTCACTATTTTAACTAATGGTTGATCACTTTTGCCAACTGAGTTTTTCCATTCGACCTTCTGTATTCATAGATCAGCCAAAACTCTGGAAAAGCAAATAAAACAATAATTAGATCACAGAATGTTCTTCTAAATGAATTTCATAGCCTATTCACATATATTGCCAAGCCGTGCATATGTTTACTCGCCTCTTCCTTAATTTTGCTTTGTAAATTAATGTATTGAATGCTTAAGTTTCTTGTATTCTTTTTAGTAGGTAGGTAATCGTTATGTTACCCAAAGATCGGAAGTTTACAATTTTAAGTACTAAATTTCTCTTATGCAAACTGTAGACTGGTTAATTTCAAATCAAATTTAACTTTTAGACACCATTTTCTTTACAAGTAACTTAATAATACCTTTCTCTATTGCAACTACAATTAAATTTATTAAAATTAATGTGCAGGTCAGTTATCAAGAAAATAACAAAGATCTAAATTGTTGCAAATATGAGTGGTAAGGAGTAAAATTGTTGCTACCTGGAAGGTTTGTTGTAAGGTCTTTAGGTTTTTAACAGATACTTTTCACAAATCCTTCTGAAATATCATAGAAAATTGGAAAAAGTAGTAAAATATTCTGATTTAATCTCAAAAATGTATAACAGTCAAACAGATATGTCATGTGTCTGTCAAAATTTATTTTCATCAAAGGTATCCCTGGATTTGTTACCAAGAGTTTCGGGACCTTGTTTAAAAAAAAAGAGAACAGAGAATTTTGTATAATTTCGTCAAAAGAAAGCTACTACAGAGCTGTTTTGTGGTTTTCTGGGCATTTCCTGCCGATTTTACTCTAAGGAGTTAATCTTAACTTTCATAACTGGTGGCAAGAAGAGAATGTGTCTTGCACCGTTGTAGCATTGTGCTAATTTTAATATAGTTGATTAAACATCTAAAAAACTCCTGATTTTGTCTGTGAGAGGCCACTGATAACTCATTGGTAAGTGTTCTTTTTAACTATTCTTACATCTTTTGGAATGTTTTATATCTATGGCTCTTCTTAAGTATATAATGAAATATTACTTTATTTACCTACCTGAAGTGTTGTCGAAGAACAGCTTTCTTAGTCTCGGTTCTTTTGTAGGCCTCTTTTTGTATTGGTTACATTCGAAAATTCAAGTAGCTGCCACCTGGATTGTTGCTGCGAGTACCACCTGTACCTGTGACGCCGAGCAACACCGACACCAGCTTCCAGTATCTCAGGTTTGTCTGTGTAGTGTGTTACCTCAGGAATACACCCGTTTAAAGCAGTTCGAAAAAACTATCTTTTTAATGTCGTTCCTCTATGCGGTCTATTTTTAAGCGAGCCCCGTATAAAGTTGATTTCTTGTGACATTCTTGCTAATTGCTGAATAGGTAATTAAATACTCCTGAAAGTTTGACCGAATCACTTCACAGGATTTAACTTAACTATAACATTTCCATTTTTAATTCCTTGCACCTAACCTAACCAACTAAACTTATTAATTTTCGATACTGAATATTACAAATTATAATATCACCAACTCTCGATCTGGGTAACGTAATTTAACAATTTAATTTAACTCGTAATTTAACAGTTTAACTATTGTTCTAGCGAATTTATAATCATCACTTGTGTTCTTAAAAAGGGAAAAACGCATCATAATTTTATAAATTATATGATTATAATGGTTTGTTTACAATGTTTACGTTTTTCCAATAATAAGCCGACGTAAAGAAAAGAAACTGGTTGCCAACTGTCAGTTGTCGCTGGTGAGTGCGTTCGGTAATTGAACCGGAGAGCTTAGGCGTTCTTTTGGGAACACGATATTATTATTATTATCTTTCAAATATTCGAGCTACTTTGTTGGTAATTTTGGTTCTTTCTTTGTTTCTATTAATTAAAGCCGTTAACCAGAACTACTGCTTCAATTGGTGTTTTATTTATTTCTGACCATTTACTTTTCCTGTTTTTTTTTGTTCATTTCATCGTATCCAGGATTTTGCTTTGAGGCCAAAAACAGGTGGCGCTTAGTTTTTGTTTTATTCTTAGTTTACCCACACCACTCTACCACATCTGGTACTGCTAGTCGGAGAGCCAAATAAAATCCTGGATTGTTGGAATAGAGAACACTAGTTGTAGCCACTCTTAGTAATTAGTAATTTTATAAAACATTAACGGGATAACGGCCTGAGTAGAACTCAGTTGAGAAATATTTAGGGGTTTATTAAAATTTTTATAACTTATCGTAATAGTGTGTCTCCTTCCCCGCGCGAACACTAGCAGAATATCGGCAGCGAAAAATTTAATTAAATATTAAAAGATGGGGCAAATTCGAGCAACATTTTCTTCTTGATGTCTTTTGTCAGAATATTAGTATTCGGAAATATGGTGAAATCATTAACACAAAATCAAAATCTTTTAAATATTAGTTATTACATACCTTGAGTATTGTTATCAATAATATCTAATTAAAAACGTTAACAGATTTTTGAAACAGCCAGTTGAATACAAACTTTATCAAAATATTTATTTGGTGATAATAATAAAAAAAACCATAACGTAAGTTTGACAGGGCGCTGCAAACAATTCAGAAGATATCAATTATGTTTTTCCAAAGCCAAATAGAGTATTAGAGTGCTATAAATAATTTCGTCATAAATTTGATTAAATATACCGCAAACGAAATAGTTATTTTTGTTACAAGTACCTAAAATGGAGTTTTTCAGGACGAATCATTGCATTGGAATAGCAGATGAGTCCTGAAAAACTTCATTTAGGTACGTGTGACAAACACTATTTTTTGTCATACGCTCCCA
>MU186698.1:42358-79883 GCA_016904865.1 Pissodes strobi | reverse complement strand
TTTTTTTCAACTTTTTAATTTGTTTAATAGGTGTTTTAACCATCCGATTCGTCGGCCCATGTGCAGATCGTCATTTTGCAACATTATCAATTGAATGAAACTGATGGCCGACGGTAAACAATCAGTTAAAATTGTTTGTGTTTTTTTCAACTTTTTAATTTGTGTAAAAGGTGTTTTAACCATCCGATTCGTCGGCCCATGTGCACATCGTCATTTTGCAACATTATCAATTGAATGAAACTGATGGCCGACGGTAAACAAACAGTCCAAATTGTATGCCTTTCTTTGAACTGTAAATTGCGTCGGCCGAATGTTTACAACCGTCAAAAACGTCGGCCAGTGATATAATCATCCATATTTCATCGAAATTTAATAACATTGTCAAACGCCCGACGGTAAACAATCATGCCATATTCATAAAAAAAATTGCAGTTTGAATTTATCACAAAATTTTTTTCTAACTGTGAAAACCGTCGGCCTTTGATATTTTTCGCTACCACATAACATAAATAGACGATCGCCATGAACGCCCGACGGTACACGATCATACCATAATAGTCGTTTTTTTTGCAATAACAAATGAATTTTTGGCCAATTTATAACCATGCGAAACGTCGGCAGATAATTGTCCACTGGACTTTTCGGTCATAAACTATCGTCTAAAGCAGTCGGCCGACGGTAAACAATCATGCCAAATCGCAACTTTTTAATACACTTTCGCATCAACATTCCGAATGTTTCTGCACGAAAGGGAGCTCCAATTTTGACATCACGCATTAACCCTTTCGGGGCCAAATCCTTTACAGCTATGAAAAAAAATATATTTTACAGTAGTCGTTGTTTTTAGTATTTTTAGAGATTTTTGATGTAATAAAAAATACAATATGTTCTTTTTTTCAAAAAAAAATTGATGTCCATTACAATGGACAAAGTCTCTTTAGACTTATAGATTTCGACTTACAGAGATGAACCGAAAAAAAAAAGAAAATAAAAACAATTCCAGCGAAGAAACTATTTATTATGAAATTTGAAAAAACAATTTCTGCCTTTCATCAAACATACGTGAACATTACATTTGATGCAAAAAATAATATTTTTTTTGTTGCAGCCCTCTAATTTGCAACGCCCAGCTTCTTTTTTTTTTTTTTTCGTCAAATTGCAGGAAATGACCAAAACCATCAATTCGCAGTTCGCTCGGTGGTTTTACCTCAACTACTCGGTTAGCCATAGCATTTTCCGTCAAAGATGGTCGTCCACGCTTTGGAGGCTCCTTGTGGAGAATAAGATATTCACCAACTTTTTGCTGAAATGCATTGTTGTCCGATAATCCCCCTATGTCTGACCAATCGTCATTATCTAAGATATGTAGCAACTGATCGTCCGTCAAAAAAGCCCTTTTTGAAGTCATCTTACGCTAAAACAAAAAAAAAATATTTTTAATTTTTAGACCTAAACACTCTATGTCCATATCAATGGACATTAGAAAAATCGGTTGTACCCTGGAGCTATGAGAAAATCTGGGTAAATTTTATATATTGCATATCTTAGAATAACACATTTACTTACCCTCTGTCAATAATCGAATCAATATTTGTCAGTTTTTACACTTTTTGTCACTCAAATGCGATCGCCTGTTCCGACTGCCGTTACAAACAAGAAACTGCCGTGCATAAACAATTCAGTGAAACTTCAATGAAATGATCAGAGATGTCGCTAGAGGTATTAATGTGATAATAAATAGGTTCATCTGAGTGGACAAATAGTTTTAACATCGAAATTGAATTGCAAGGCGTAATTTGACTATGTGAAAAATCGTGTCCACTGTAGTGGACATGGCGCCCGAAAGGGTTAATACTCGATCAATGAAAGACAAAAATTCGAATGGCCGACGGTAAACGATCATGCCGAAAAAACTGTCATGAGCCGTTAGTCTATTACATTATATTCATCGACACCGGTCTAAGCAAGGCCACCTACGACCGTGGTCTAAGCCGCCTTGCGAACCCATTTATCTTTAATAATAATTAGATATTATTACTATTAAAAAAAGATGTTTTTGCATTAATTTGTCGACATTTGAAGAAAAAAACAGCATATTTTATTTGGAGGAAAAGTTACTTTTCATGGCTTGCTCTCTATTACCAGCCTCACTCCGTTCGGATGTTAAACACGAGCGCGCCATGAAAAGTATCACTTTTCCTCCATATAAAATAATATACTATTATGTTTACCTTACGAAGCTCCTACTTTGCACAGCTATATTTCCTATGCAATACTGTCCGGAAGAAAATTATCTAATGTCCATAGACATAGGAGAATTGTGAGGTGAGGGCTGGTATAAAACACAGAGACAGCATATGCAAATACTGGCGTACGCCACCATCTTCAATATCGGTTTTAGAATCTTTTGTTCGTTGCACTAGATTTTGACTTACGGTGAGATTCATCATCCTGACTTTTCACTGGCATATCAGGTGCTAGGCCTGAGAGAATCAGAAATAACACTTCACAAGACGTTACATTAATATATGTTGCAGTTATCAATTCCATCTTATAACAAAAAATAAGCATTTAGCCTATTATGGGTTTCACACAATGGCAAGTTCCATAAAATCTCTTATAATTTATAAGGATTGTAGATGTTGTAGATTGCGGTCCAAGGGTTATAACATGGTCTCTTGAGAAAACCCAAATGAATTTATGCAAAGTATGTGAAGGCTTCTTCTAAAGAAATTGCATTGCACACCGAAATAGATTCATGGGCATCACGTGATTGGTTGTGACCATAGTATTGTTTGGGTACATCGCCGGAAATGGATATCAAAGTAATATCCATTTTAGTGATGTTTATATATTATTATTATTATTATTCACGTCGTATAATACAATTAAATCAAAAATTAAAATTTAGTTTTATTTTTGCTAGTTTCCGTCTAATCAGAAATTGTTAAAGGTCAGCAGTAACATGGAACCGAGCACCGAACCTTTTCCTGCCTTCGCAACAGTGTGTAAAGATAATTTTTCAGTCACTGGCTAATATTAATGTAATTTTGATATCACAACGTAACCGGTCATGCTCTAGGCATATGGATGTTCTAAATGCAATTACCGCAAATTGCATTTAAATATGCAAAGCTGTTCGAGGCACGTATGCCCTGACGGGATTTGAGGTGCGGCCTTGGGATAAACACCGCTCATTATTGCAATATCATTTTCCATGAGTTGCGATAGTAATAATAATAATGATATTATTAGGTAGTAACCAGTTTATGAAATAAAATATCTCGGTTTTTCACCATCTGAAGATAGTTATAGAAATAATTAACTAAAAAGAGTTATATCCACACATTTTGCACTCGACGCGCGTTTCGCTAATTATGTTAGCATCATCAGGAGATGATTAAAACTGTTTTTAATCTTTTAATTTAATTAATTCTGTTTCGGTATTCTGGATAAAACTCTGTTTTAGTGCATGTTGCCGAAGGTTACAAACCCCAACGTAGTATAGAAATAATGATTGAGCTTTCAGTTACCATCCCCTGGTTACTAAAGTGTATCTTATGATGAATCAGTTATTCACGTAAATCAATACAAATTTTATTGTAGAAGCAATCCATCCAAAATTAGGAAGAAGGGAAGAGTTAAAAAAAGAAAAAGGTGGGAATGTAGATGAACCACAACGTAATGAATAGACGTGAAGAACATTAAGGTATTTTTTAAAGGAGTTAGGTGATAGATGTAAAATCTCTGATTTTCATACCTCTCCATTCTCAAGGTAATATATTAAGAATCATCCATTGAAGGTGTAACGTTATAAATGCTATTAAATACAATATTGCGATTTTCTCCATTTACTGGTTGAGTTGTACTTCCGGAGTACCAACCTGCTCGACAGGTATATCCGTTTGGAGCGCCACTTGACAGAGGTGGTAGATATATATTCTTTTTTGAGAAAATTGATAGCCCTTCTCGCCTGAACACTCAAGGCGAGCAGACCGTTTTCTGTATTGGAATTTCTCATTGCTATATTTGACCCTCAGGTCTAACCACCACCTGATTGTGTCGTTGCAGTATTAAGCAAATTAAGTAGAATCAAAGTATATGTAAACTAGTAAGTTCACTCAGCGGTAAATCCTTTGATGTGTTTCAGCCACATTCTTTTATATCAAGTGACAACTGGAGATGACCGATGCGCTGCGTAAGTGTCCGATTGATTCGCGTGGCTTTCTCTAGTCAGAGATGTATTCAGGAGATTGTATGGACTCGTACCCAAAGACCTACTGAATGCCGGCGGGGTGAAAAATCAAGTGAAACTGAGCAAAGTTGTAAAAATATTTTCATAGAAAGAAATTGAAAAAAAAAATGCTATACGGGGTGTCATTTTTAGGTGATACCACTGTTGCTATCTCAGAATCTAACAAGAATTTAACAACACTGCAAATCGATCTTGAAAAGGCATCAATAATGGCAAATTTCTAATTTAATCAACTTTGTAGCTTTGACCGTTTCAAAGATAGCAATAATAGTGGATTACCTAAAATATATTTAAAAATATATAATAATATAATACTTCGGAATCTCATTTTTACTACACTTCTTTGGTTTCATGAAAGTGATTTTTGAAGGCCACGTTATGACATGGTTTATGTTTTCGTCTCGCGTTACGGCATTTTTGTATCGTTGATTGGACTACTAACCAAAACTAACCAAATCTATCAAAATTGATTGTACCGTATCGGCACCGGCACCGGTTCAAATGACTACAATAAGCTGAGACTAAGTGAAACTAACGAAAACTTGATTCGACGATTAACCAAAACTAACAAAATCTATTAAAATTGATTATAACGTATCGTAACGGGTTCAAATTACTAAAATAAGTTGATACTAACTGAAACTAACCGAAAGTTGATTGGAGGACTAACCCAAACTAACCAAATCTATTAAAATTGATTATAACGTATCGGAACAGATTCAAATAATTAAAATAAGTTGAGACTAAATGAAACTAACCGAAAGTTGTTGACGAATAACCCAAACTAACCAAATCTATTAAAATTGATTTTAATGTATTCTGAAAGGCTTGAAATGACTAAAATAAGTTGAGAATAAGTGTAGCTATGCTTGAACTACTAACCCAAACTAACCAAATCTATCAAAATTGATTATAACGTATCGGATGACTAAAAGACTTTAAGACTAAGTGAAACTAACCGAAAGTTGAATCGAGGACTAACCTAAACTAACCAAATCTATTAAAATTGATTATAATGTATCGGAACCGCATTAAATGACTAAACTAACTTGATAATAAGTGAAATTAACCGAAAGTTGGATAGACGATTAACCCAAACTAACCAAATCTATTAATATTTATTATAACATATTGGAACCGCTTTAGATGATTGAAATAAGTTGAAATAAGTTGATACTAACTGAAACTAACCGAAAGTTGATTGGAGGACTAACCCAAATTAACCAAATCTATTAAAATTGTTTATAACATATCGGAACAGATTCAAATAATTAAAATAAATTGAGACTAAATGAAACTAACCGAAAGTTGTTGACGAATAACCCAAACTAACCAAATCTATTAAAATTGATTTTAATGTGTTCTGAAAAGTTTGAAATGACTAAAATGAGTTGAGAATAAACGTAGCTATGATTGAACTACTAACCCAAACTAAACAAATCTATCAAAATTGATTACAACGTATCGGATGACTAAAAGAATTTAAGACTAAGTGAAATTAACCGAAAGTTGAATCGAGGACTAACCTAAACTAACCAAATCTATTAAAATTGATTATAATGTATCGGAACCGCATTAAATAACTAAAATAACTTGAGACTAAGTGAAATTAACCGAAAGTTGGTTTGACGACTAACCCAAACTAACCAAATCTATTAATACTGATTATAACATATTGGAACCGTTTTAGATGATTGAAATAAGTTGAGAAAAAGTGAAACTATCCGAAAGTTGAATCGACGACTAGACCAAAGTAACACAATCTACTAAAATTGATTATAAAGTATCTGAACCGGTTCTAATGACTGAAATAGGTTGAAACTAACTAAGTGAAACTAATCAAAAGTTGATTGAACGACTAACCGGATTAGGTTGGTTAGTTCGGGTTAATCGTCGATTCACCGGTTAGTTTCACTTAGTCTCAACATATTTCAATCATTTGAACCGGTTCTAAGACGTTATATTCAATTTTAATAGATGTTATTAGTTGGGTTAGTTTGGGTTTAGGGTTAAATCAACTTTCGGTTAGTTTCTCTTAGCCTTAACTTATTTTAGATATTTGAACTGGTTCCGATATGTCATAAACAATTTTAATAGATTTGATTACTTTGGATTAGTCATCCAATCAACTTGCGATAAACTTCACGTAGTTTCAACTTATTTTAGTCATTTGAACCGGTTCGGATACGTTATAATCAATTTTAATAGGTTTGGTTAGCTTGGGTTAGTTGTTGATTCATCTTTCGGGTAGTTTCACTTATTCCCAACTTAATTTAGTTATTTAAAGCGGTTCCGATACGTTATAATAAATCCTAATAGATTTGGTTAGTTTGGGCTAGTTGTCCAATCAACTTTCGATTAGCTTCACATAGTTTCAATTTATTTTAGTCATTTGAACCGGTTCCGATATGTTATAATCAATTTCAATAAATTTGGTTAGTTTGGGTTAGTTTGGGGAGGACTACAATCAACTTTTGACTAGCTTCACTTATTTTCAACTTATTTTAGTCATTTGAACCAGTTCCGATACGTTATAATCTATTTTAATAGGTTTGGTTCGTTTGGATTAGTCGTTGATTCATCTTTTGGTTAGTTTCACTTATTCTCAAATTATTTTAGTCATTTAAATCGGTTCCGATACGTTATAATAAATTTCAATAGATTTGGTTAGTTTGGGGGCGACTACAAGCAACTTTCCACTAGCTTCACTTAGTTTCAACTTATTTTATTCATTTGAATCAGTTCCGATACCTTATAATCAATTTTAATAGATTTGGCTAGTTCAAGTTAGTCGTCTATTCAACTTTCGGTTTGTTTCATTTAGTCTCAACTTATTTTAATCATTTGAACCGGTTCCGAGACGTTATAAGCAATTTTAATAGATTTGGTTAGTTTGGGTTAGTCGTCCAATCAACGTTCGGTTAGTTTCACTTAGTTTCAACTTATTTTAGTCATCTGAATCGATTTCGATAAATTATAATCAATTTTAATAGATTTGGATAGTTTGGGTTAGTCGTCGATTCAACTGTCGGTTGGTGTCAGATATTCTCAACTTATGCTAGTCATATAAAGCGGTTCCGATACGTTATAATGCTTTTATTACATTTGGTTAGTTTGGGTTAGTCGTCGATTGAACTTTCGGTTAGTTTCACATAGTCTCAACTTATTTTAATCATTTGAACCTTCCGTTACGTTATATTCAATTTTAATAGATTTGATTAGTTTAGGTTAGTTGTCCAATCAACTTTCGGTTAGCTTCACTTATTCTCAACTTATTTTAGCCATTTGAAGCAGTTCCGATACGTTATAATCAGTTTTAATAGATTTGGTTAGTTTGGGTTAGTTCAATTAACTTTCGATTAGTTTCACTTATTCTCAACTTATTTTAGCCATTTGAAACGGTTACAATACCAACGTCATTATCAATTCTAATAGATGTGGTTAGTTTGGGTTAGTCGTCGATTCAACTTTCGCTTACTTTCACTTATTCTCAACTTATTTTAGTCATTTAAAGCGGTTCCGATACGCTATAATCAATTTCAATAGATTTGGTTAGTTTGGGTTAACCGTCGATTCAACTTTTGATTAATTTCACTTTGTCTCAACTTATTTTAATCATTTGAATCGGTTCTGATACGTTATAATCAATTTTAATGGATTTGGTTAATTTGGGTTAGTCATCCAAACAACTTTCATCTGATTTCATTGAAACTCAACTTATTTTAGTTATTTGAACCGGTTCCCATACGTTATAATCAATTTTAATAGATTTGGTTAGTTTGAGTTTGTCGTCGAATCAACTTTGGGTTAGTTTCACAGTGCCAAAATATATTTAATATTTACAAAGCATTCCATTATCGTTATTTAATATGTACTTATTAAAAAAAAATCTGACACCTAGACGATTTTTCCGGTCTTGTCGCCTCCTTCACCTAATTTTATCCTATTTATAATCCGACTATAGATTTTTCCTATTTGCCTTTGTATTTTTCATTGCTTCGTATATATTTCCACCGAAGTCCGAATAAAATTTCTATTTTAATAGAAATAAAATTAAGGATTTTCACAAATCCGACTCTGTTCTGAACACTCTGCCTACATACGAACGACTGATTAAACTAAAACGCTCCACATGCTGCCAACAATCTGCGGATTTTCGGCGGCTGGCACAAAATATTTGCGGGAGTGGAGCTACTAGTTTACATATACTTTGGTAGAATGTATATTTTCTAAAATTGTCGGCCATATCGTCTATAAACGTTATGTGATGAACTAGTTTGGTGACCTCTTTTCTTTAAAGGTAGGTATGTTCGAAACGAGTGTTTCTATTTAAGATGGCTAAAGTTATTATTATATACCTAGGATCCTTCTGTGGGACAAAATTTCTTCTGTGAGACAGAATGCCTTCTATGGGATAGAACTCTTGCCGTGAGGTAGGATTTCACGCTGACCTATTTATTCCCGCCGTCGTCAGTCAGCCGTACCGAGGCTTTTTTTGTCAGGGTGACGAAACCACATGGTGGAGACGTACTACGCAGGTGTCTACAACTCGACCAGTATCAAGTAAAATCGATTTTAATTTATTTAAGTGCTTTAATTAGCGCATATTTATCTTCGTTATAATATATCCTTTTGATTAATGTATTTGTAGCTAGGCGACTGTAGGGAGTTTGCCTTAATTGCCATATATAGCTTACGGGTATATATCATTTTTATTAGCGAATATATAATCAAATGATTGTAGGTCATTTGCTTTAATTATCGTAATATTTTTACCGTGATATATTATTTTAATTAATGATTATATAGCTACATGACTGTAGGTAGTTTACCTAACTTACCGCCTATTTCTTACTGTTATGTATCATTTTAATTAATGAATATATAATCAAATGATTGTAGGTCATTTGCTTTAATTTTCGTATGTTTTTTTACCGTGATATATCATTTTAATTAATGATTATATAGCTAGGCGACTGTAGGTAGTTTGCTTTAATTACCATATATAGCTTACCGGTATACTTATATAATTTTAATTAGTGAATATATAATTGAATAACTAGTGGTTATTTGCTCTAACTATCGTATGTTTTTACCATGATATATCATTTTAGTTAATGAATATATAATCAAATCATTGTAGGTCATTAGGTAATGAACGCCAATTTACCCTATTCCTTTACTTACTGTGTATTCGGAATTTTCTTCACCTTCTGTTCATTATCTGTAACCGGGTTCGCAGTACCAGTGTGTTAACACCCTATTTCGTTCTAAAATAATTTACCTATACACTTAGGCAGACGCGCATATTTTGCCACCTAGTTGAAAACCACTTTATGCCTCCTACCAGTACTTAATTCTATTCTTAGGTATATTTACTATAATTAAATAAATGCAAGCCACATCAGTTTTGTTTTGAAATTAATGAAACAATATTTGAAATTGCGAATTTTAAGGGAGCACACAATTGAAAGGGAGCATTTTCTTATTTAATAGTGGCTAAATTTATTCAATTATTTTATAATATGCCCTCGTATCTACAGGCCGCCAGACAATCACTCTTTGCACCGTAAAAGAAAAATTACACTGGTATTATTATTTAGTCGCTGTGAATTTTTTCTGTGTATCAACTTTTCTAGATTATTATATTTTATCTGATATCATGATAGTTAAAACGAGCCAGTCAAACAGTTATGGAATAGTACGAAAATAAATTAAAGAGCAATATTCGAACCGCAGTGATTAACTTGCATTCCAGCAATTTCTAAGGGTAAATTATTTTGTGGCTTACGGCCAAAATAAACTCTACAATGTCTACTTAAGTAAAATGCAGGATGATTATAGCTTTTGTTGATTTTAATGGGACAATCATAGTAATCAGAATCATACTCGACCAATTTTTTCTAGTGCAGATATGTTACACAGGGTGCAATTAGCACTGATTAGCTTAATGGAATAAGCACTAAATTATCGAGTACATACAACAAACAATATTCGCACATATGCAAGTACCCTAAGCATTATGATCTTAAAATTACACTTACTGTCTATAATTTTAACGCTAGACCCGGAACCTGCCTCTGTAGCCTTAAATTCTTTTGGTAACCATCTGTTTCTTTGTTGACTGACGAATTTCACCCAGCGTTGCTTTACGTTAATTTTTGAACTGTGGACCTGAATTTTTGCTTAATTACTTAGTTACTTCCACGAGCCTGTAAACTGTGAGACAATACATTCGGTTTGGTCACAACTAAGACCATAGTACCGACTAGAAAATTAAGGTTTAAATTTTTAGACCTGTTCTAACTATTTTCCGGCATTAAGACCGATTGCAAGTGACATTTCTATTAAAATTTGTATCTAGCCATTACGACCTACGGCAAATGATGTTTCTATTAAGACTAAATTTTCTCCGATCATTTCGCGTTTTTATAGCAGCTTTTTGTCGCGTTTTTTCCCAGAAAAATTCGGAATCGTACACCTACAAGAAATTCACGCGTTTTGAGGCTTGCGTTTAATGTTAGCTAGTTCTTGAAGTTAGTTTTCTCTAGTTGCCTCTAAATACTATGCCGTTTATTGAAAGTTTATTTCAATGGTAAGTGGCTTTATTTTTATCCAAGCTGTGTTAGTTGCATACTTTTATTAGGAATAATGATTAACCCTTTTTGGCGATTCTGTCATTACTTCGTAAACGTTAAACTTCAATTTGCTTATGATTCTTGTTAATTAAAATAAAATTATTATTTTATTTGAACGTTTTCTCCCTGGTTTTTATTCGAGACGTAATTTAATTTTTGAACAATTAAAATTATATTATTTTTTTTAAACAAATTGTTGAAACTTTTCTTAAAACAAATCAGGTGCCTGCTCTGATCGCCACAATTGTGTGATATATCATTTTAATTAATGAATTTATAATTAAACAACTGTAGGTAGTTTGTCTAAATTACCCTATATTTCTTACCGTTATGTATCATTTTAATTAATAAATATATAAGTAAAACTGTCGCCCGTTTGACGTCTATCGTTTATATTTTCCTTAATTCCCGTTTCATTTATTAATTTAGCTATCTTCCGTATAGAACTTACCTTTGAAAGAGATACTTAATTTTATCTATAGTTAGTTAGACAATTCATTTGGCTAGTGTCCGAATAGCTGATCGAGTTAATTGTTACTGTGTTTTGCTGTAAAGCTCATGGCAGTAAATTATTTCACATAATTGAAATTTACTAATTTAATTTGTCGCCTTGATATCGAGATCGACTTGAGCTCAATTGGTTTACCTATAGATATTTCACGGTTGTATATGTACATATTTATTTCATTGGTTATTTTATTGATTTGGTATTATTGAGGAGGGTTTATTGGTCTACTGATATTGTCGCTACCACGGGATTGATTTAGGTTAAGTTTGGTTAACAACCATTTCATTTATACCTGCTTATATTTACTGACTACTGAATGTTACTGAATACAATATTGCGATTTTCTCCATTTACTGGTTACTTTGTGCTATCGATATTGTCGCCACCTTACTCTCGTGACCTTACGACAGGAGCTCGAATCTGTGTGGCAGATAGTTTATTTCCGGTTACTACTCGCTTTAGCACTATATATTCTTTTCGCAAGAGAAATCTGGGCTTTTTCTTTCTCGCCCGGCGCGGCGCTACATGCTTCGTAGCAGAGAGAAGTACGACCAAGTGCGGCCGAAATTATATTGGCTATTTTTGACCATCTGGTCGAAATATTGTTTGCTTTAAAAGTGGAATGGCTTGGCAAATAGAGTTACCAATTTAGTTTTTGAATCAACTCTGAATCGCTGAATACCAATTATATTTGTCTTTCTTATCGTTTAATTTCATTTAGGTTAATCAATAAGTATCTCATGTTTAGTACCGCTAATTTAATTTTGATTAATGAATCATTATCGAACATTTAGTATCGCTTTATTTCATTTGATTAATGAATAATTATCGAATGTTTAGTACCGTTTAATTTCATATTGATTTATGTTTAATTATCGAATAATTAGTATCGCCTTATTTAATTTCGATTAATGAATATATAATTAATTTATTAATGGTTAATGACTATATAATTAATGGTTATCGGTCATTTAATTGATTATCTTACACATTCTCACCAATATCTTTATTTAATTTCATAAGTCACATAATAACTTGCTTAGTTTGTTTAATTAACTTGCAGATAAATGCTTGTCCTTCAACAGTCTCATATCTATCAAATTTTTGCCAATATCTTTATTTAATTTCATAAGTCATACAATAACTTGTTTAATTTGTTTAAATAACTTGCTGTTAATGGACTAGTTCAAATATTATACCATATCAATCTATTCTCTTCAATGCAATAGTTTAGTTACGCAATTATAGAAGGTAGTAATTTTTTTTTTTGGAAGGTAAGGCTATGTTAATCGATGAATTTATATTTTTCTTACTGTAATTTCCATACCTGATATTATTTTGGGGGTAGAGACTTTATGCTGTTAACGCAAACTACTTTCACCTTTATAGTTATGAGATTTGTCGAATATACCTTTATCAAACTGTCGATTAATTGTTATCGTTTTCGAGTAACTGATGAGATTAACTCATTTATTATCTTTATCGATTATTTGATGATGACCTTTCTTAGTATCTCATAGTACTACCTTATTTAGTAATTATCTCCATAATGCATTTATTATTACCTGATTTACCGAAATATTATACTATAAACAATAATAATTGTCCAGTTAGCAGTGCCAATCGTATGTAGGTGCCCTTTGCAATTTCACGTCTGCGCATGAAAACCTATGCGAACTAAGCTCAATTCGTTTTTTTATCTATTTGCCGTATTGATTATTTTACAGATTTAGTGTGCGTTTGGAGTTTAATGATATAATTATATTATCGCTGCCATAAAATTTATTCAGGGTAGCTTATTGGTTATTTATGTATTTTTCTATTTGCTTCAGAGGTCAACCTATCGGTTTAAATACACTTGATTCACTTTTTATTGATCTGACGATATTACCGCTACCATGTGTATATTCCAGAGTAATTTTGTTTAATAATCATTGAATTTAATATCGGCTACCTGATGTATAATGTTTGCTTTATCGACTATTTTAGTGATTTGGTACCGCGCTAGTGTGCCAAAATACCTTCTTTATAGTGCATTAGCTGCATTTTATCGAACTTTTAAGAATTCAACATTTAGTTGGAATTGTTTTACAATGTGACGTAGGCAATAGTAATATTCCAACACATAGAGTAGAGATGTATAACTTATTTTATTTGAGGTTTATTCAAATTAATTGAGGATCGAAATTTGATTGTCCCGAAAGGATTGTGTAATTTATTTAAAGTTTAATAAATAATTGTTTGAAATCCCGATGTTTATTTTGGTAAGTTAGTATCAATCGTATCGTTCTCGAATAAATATCTTTAATTTCTAAATAATTCGATGGTCATATTTAGGGTATTTTTCGACCCTAGTTTTATGGATCAATAATCATTGATAAATTTCTTAAATTTCTTATAAAAAATTTAGTGGCGCCCTACCCTAACTGCCAAAATTCTTCGACACACGCCTTTAAAAAAATAATCCGGTGAATAAACCTGGCATATTGTGCAATTGGCAATTAAGGCTACATATTTAGCATCCAACGCTTAAGGCTGATTAGAAAGTTTACATTTTTAAATAAATATTATTATGTTATTTTTAATCTTGATGTTTATTTTGGTAAATTGCAGTCAAAATAATAACTGTGATCTGTCTATTCAAAATTTTCCAACGTTACTCTTACAGGGTATTTTTCAAAATTTTATTACCCTATTTTTAAGGATCAATAATCAATGACAAATTTCTTGTAAAAAAAAATTAGTGGCGGCCTACCCTAACTACCCAGACATAGACCCACGCCTCTTAAAAAAATAAATTAATCAGCTGAGTAAACTGAGTATGGATGAGCAATTAGCAAATAAGGTTACTTATTCGGCACCCAACGCTTAAGGCTGGGTACAAAGGAGACAACTATGTGATGTGATAAAATTGATAATTTTCTAACAATAAAGGACAAAATATTAAGCACGTTTTTTTTCAGGTTCCTACAAGCCATCGTAGAGTTGCAATTTAGCCAAACTTCTAACTCGGTAGTAAAACCCAAAAAAATCAAAATAATAGTTTTATGAGATTCCTAACTTCGTAACTGATTGCTGCTGTGTATAGCAATACCAAATATCTGTGGACAGGTATTCATGCCCGTGGCTGTGAAATCTATAATTTTGGTTTTATTTGAACTCAATGGTTAAGGAAATTTCTGCTGTTGTCTTATTTAATGGATTATTATATTATTTTAAATTTAAGTAAAATTTTTATATGAACAGGTTTTTTATCTTTAAAAACAATACCAATGCCAAGATGAAAAAGTATGAAACTATTGAAGAATTATTAATCGACACGGTCGAAACTGCTGACTAAGGAACTTGATTAGCGTTCAAGTTAGGAGAAAATCGATTTCCATCCTGATTATCACAAATCACTTCCCTAATTCACTAATGCCGTTACGACAAATGAACAATCTAATTTAGACTTAAAGGACATTTAAACTCGGAATCTGCTGGGCTTGCAATTTAAAATGTATCTGGTGCCTACAAACTGAGTTTGATCATTTAAATTTAAGATTTTAGACTACCTCTTCATTTCAGGGCTTAGTACGATTCGCTTTTTCTAATTATTCTTAAATTAAAAGTTAGATAGTTAGTCCGAGGTGTTTGCTTGGTTCAAATTAAAACTGATTCGAAGCGATTATTGTCTAAGCTCAACTTATTGTTTCGCTTAAGATCTAGTAAAACGTTCGTTACAGTATTGGGAATTCTCTATTTTTTTATATTTAGCTTGCCGAACTGTGGCTGAATTCTAATAATAAACTTCAATGAAAGAATATTACTGGGAGACAATAATTATAGAGCTAGAATAGTAAATTATACAAAAGAAGGAAGTAGAAATTGAGAATTCGGAAAAGCTCGCGATTTCTTTTCTAAACGACTTTTAATAGCAACATTTTATATACCTACGGCTGCCACCAGCAATATATTTAATAGATCTTAACTAATACATAAGGCGACACAAATCAATATATGATTTATAGTAATGAAACAATCTTTGTATATCATGCAAAATTTTGCATCATATACAAAGATTGTTTCATTACTATGTTTCGTACATGCACACAGCCTTTACTCCATTCAATATAATATTATTGGTTTCTTGTTTTTGGAAGAACTTATAATATTAGGTCAAGTTTCTGTAAATCTTATTCGGCTTTCGGCCATATTTTCTTCAAACTTGGAAGTATGAAACAGGCAGCAACCATCTATAAGTCTTCTTCCATGCCACACTCACTTACAACCAGTGTAGACAGAAGGCTGCTTTAACGTTGTATAGGGCATAAGTGTAAGCTTATGTCGACCATTATTGACAGATTTAAACAGGTTAAATAATTCTAGATATAAGACAACTTTTTAAAACATAAGTTACGACAAGTGGCTGAATGTTGCCCCAGTGTGGACGCACCTTCACGTTTCTAAAGCTTTTCAAATAGCAATTTAATTTAGGGCAAAATGAGAACGCCGGTATGCACGATCTAATAGGGAACGTCAAGAAACAGCAGTCATGTATTTATGCCAGATCATTGGGTCATGTTAATTCGTGTGTCCAACAGGATTGGAAAGCCTTATGCTGTTTAAGAAATGCACCAAAATATTTTTATAGTTTTAATAAAATTGTAACTAACCAAAATTGGAATAAGGATGAAAAGGAAGAAAATGATAAGCAAAGTTAAAAAAAAATCTTGTCACCAGTCGAACCTGATGAAATTAAATTCAAGTATTCCCATGAAGAAAACCCGAAAATAATTTGCTTGAGATAAAGAATCAGAAAAAAGATGATAATGAGACTATACGATCGTTGCTCTATTCAAGGTCACTTCCAATAAATTCAAAAATGTTGAAAAGTTTAAGGGAGCTATGCCAAAATAAAAATATTCCTTCTTAGTAATAGCACAGATCTATATAGCTACGCAATAGATACCGGAACAATATTCCGGCTGTTTTTTGACCCGCTCAAATCATCGAGTTTTATTATTAATATTTATGTATCAAATTAACACAAACATATTTTTTTAGAAAAATACGGTTTTAACATTTTTTATTAAGTATGATAGTTTATTAATAGTAAAACAAATGAAACGGCAATTTAAATGAACAAATTTATAATATTGGCAATTAAAAACAAAATTAAATGGTACTTTGACATGTCGATAAACATTTCAAAAATTCCTTTGATCTTCGAAACAAAATCCTGCATGATAATATTATTACTTAATACAAATAAGAGATATTACAGTATAAGTTAACAAAATTTGTAATGACCTTTTACACCGATATTTAAGGTGAGTTTTAGCCCATGTTCAAGCAAACACCATTCACTGAATCTGATAATGAACTTTAATTTGACATGATATAACATACGATTGCCAAGAAAATACCATAATGTGATATGGAAGGTAAACTACAGTTCGGGACTTGGCAACACGGCGGGGCAAAATACGTCTAAATAGGAAAGTATTTAAGTATATTGCATTATTGGCGAGCGACACTTTTAATACCGGAGTAAGCATCTGTTGCGTAGCTATATAGATCTGTGGTAATAGTGATTCTAAAGAAAAATAAAATCAGCGAACGAAGGAAAAAAGCTGAGTGACACTGAAGAAGAACTTTTTTCTGACTATGATTAAAAATACAATTATTTATCAATTTAAATCTTACAATTATAATTATCTCTATTATAAACAAAATCCAGTGCCTCCAGAAATTTCTGGTTGTAGCAAAGGCAGTAAGTAATAACTTTACAAAAACGTCTCTTCCACCTTTGTCAGACGAACGTGACATCACGGCGACTACTGCGAAAGAAAAAGCAAATATGCTCGACGAAATGGTTTCACGTCCTGCATGGCAAGGCTTTCCCATACCAATACCATACCATATCCAACATCAACACTACTATGACACAGGGCCGTAGCCAGAAAGAATAATTAGGGTGGGCAGAATAAACTTTTGAAATGGCTCACACACATAGTTTATTTCATTTAAAAATATACATCATCAAATCAAATCAGTTTAGGTGTGTAATAAAATTTACATTCTTCCACACGTCAATTTTGGAGTTGATCATTGATCAATCTATTAATTCTAAATACACATCAATATTAAAATAAAATAAGTAACGCAATATAAAGTTTAAAAGATATACACATAAGGAATTATTAAAATAACAACTTTACAGTTTCCAATTTCACACACAACTTAAAAAGAAGAGAAATCTAACCTAACCTTGTATAGAAAACCTATTCTTTTTCATGCCTATTTCATATTTTTAAATCAAAAGATAAAAACTCATTTATACTGTAGAAAGCATTGGTAATAAGAATGTTTTTTATTACATTTTTAAGTTTGGAAAAGATAGTGATTTAATTGCATTTGGAACTTAAAAAAAACTGTGCGCAGTAGTAATTGGTAGCCATTCTAGATCTACTCAATCTAAGGAACTGTATTCTAAAATTATTTTCTGATCTCACTGGATAATCATGTAAATCGTTTGTCTTACTATACGTGTCATAATTCTGATCTTCATAGTAGTTCATAGATATATTTGGATGGTATTGTCATTAATTTCAGTTCTAAAAATTGATGCCTTACATCTTCTCTGTATCCCAACCCCCCTGTCACGCGAACCGCACGCGTTTGGAGTCGGAACACTTTTTTCAGAATGGCATGAATGCCCCCAGGCCAGAATCGCATAACAAGAAACAGACTGGAACATTCAGTGGAAAGCCTGCAGACCAGTTTCAAGTGGTACAATACATTTAAGATTTCTTAAGAAATATGCTCCTGGCCAGTGTGTTTGCTACATAATCTAAATGTGTTTTAAAACTTAATCCGTGGTCTATCCATATTCCTAAAAATTTTATGTCATCTTGATGATTCTCCTTTATTCTTCCAAGTGTAAAGGTAGCTTTTAAGGATTTATTATCATTTAAATTAAGTTTGTTACAGTAAACCAGTCTTGTAAGATTGTATATTTTCATCAAATAAATTTTTTACATTTAAGTAATCAGTGCCTTTGCATAAAATAGTTGTGTCATCTGCATAGAGAATTAGATCTGCATTTGGAACTACTTTCTTTATATCGTTAACATATACGAGGAAAAGCAGGGGAGCCAGGAGGGTACCCTGGGACACCCCATGCCTTAGACTCCTAGGACTATGCAAATCCCCGTTTCTATAGGTCTACTAACATCTATCAGTCAAGTAACTTTCAATCAATCTAACGCTAGATTCTCCCACATTATAGTGTGTAAGTTTCTGTAAAAGTATCTGAAGGGAAACACAATCGAAAGCTTTTAACAGGTCACAGAACATTCCCTCCATGTACTGGTAATTTTCATAAGCCTTCGATATATGTTCCATCAAGTCAAGAATTGCCAGGGCTGTATATTTCCCGACCTAAATCCAAACTGATTAGATATAAAGAGATTATTACTCTCAAAGTAATTTTACAGTTCATCCCTAAGAACAAACTCAAAGATTTTTGAAACGACAGGGGTAAGTGTAATAGGCCTAACATTACCTAGATCGTCCCGGTATCCATTTTAAAAAATTGGGATTACTTTACTTATTTTAAAACAGATTGGGTAAATACCATCTCTTATACCTTCATATAGTTTTTTAAAGGTGAAATTATGGTGTTTTTATTATATTTAACTAGTTCCATATTCACGTCAAAGATATCTTTACTTGATTTGTTTATAACTTGGTAAATAACTTCCCTGATCTTTACACAACTGACCTCTGAAAAATTAAAGCAGCCCAAATGGTTCCGACTAATGTTTTGAAATTCTCTGATAAATTTCTCGTTATCAACAGCTTGGTCATTCAGATCTAGCAGGTCATTGATCATTGTATCTGCAATATTGACAAAGAAATTGTTAAAATCATCAGCTGTTAGTGATGAATCATTTTTTTTGAGTTGGTCGTTTTCTGTTGAGATTTTATTATGGTCCAAGATGCTGTGGTCATATTTCCAGAGCTGACGGATGAACTATGTTGCTTAACAAACAAAATAAAACACAAAACATAACACAAAAATATTTCTTATTGATATTCCTATTTTAATAGTGGTTCCCACATTTTAAGTAAGAAGTTAAAAGATGCCTTTCTTTGACATAACATACAAAATAATAAATCAATACCCAACAACAGGAAAGCGGACTAATATCAATAAAACGCAGGAATAGGGAAATAATAATTTATTTGTCCGAGCGCTTTTTAGAAAAAGAAATTCATTACATTTTTTACGAATTTATATCAAACTTTTGGCCCTCACATTTTGTATAGTGCGTATAAACTAAATGAAAGAATTAAAAATCTCGTTAAATTAAGCAAAAACCTTTTATTGTTCACGTAGAATAATAAGTAAATATATAATATAATGTTTTAAAGAAAATCAGAATAATTGCAGTCGTCGGTTTCTTCGATCATTGAACTGCGCCAACGAACTAACACGAAACCACGCTCTCAAACTATCGCCCAATTGCCTTGCTTCCAATAATCTCCAAAGTCATAGAAGGTGTAGTCGTCAATCAGCAAGTACTCAAGTACGTCGAGACCATCAACAGAATAATTAGCGATAACCAATACCGCGTCTGCAAACGGAGATCGACAGGCGATATATTGGTCTATGTCATTCATATATGGAGTAGGGTAATTGAGAACTACGGAAAATCTCCAGCGATTGCGTTGGATATTTCAAAGGCAACTGACAGAGTTTGGCATGGCGGATTGCTCAACAACCTGGCGTCTGGCGTCCTTCGGACTGCCAGTGTCCCTATGCAGCTGGCTTACCAGTTTCCTTAAGAACCGATCTATGTACGTTGTAGTTGATGGAAGCAACTCAGACACATTCACCATTAATGTGGGAGGATTAATGTGCCTCAGGGAGCAATACCAATACTTTCACCAACTCTGTTCCTCATCTGTATTAATGACCTGATGACCGAAACCAATAATCCTATTTACAGTTTTGCAGATGACAATACCCTTGTCTCCCAATTTAGATCAGAAAAACCTTTACCAGCAACTGAGACTTATCACCGGAGACAGGAGTAGATTACAACAATTAATCAAGATCTGTAGAAAGTTCGAACATGGGGTGACAGGAATTTGGTCCATTTCAATGCAGCAGAAACCCAAGCGGCCATGTTTACCAATAAGGCCAATACGGCGTGCCCTGATATCATTGTGGCAGGATCGACCAGTCCTTCATTCTCGGCGATCGGACTACTGGGTGTCTCATCCAACAGCAACATGTTCTGGCATGACCGCGTTGCTAACATCGCAAAATCATCCTCGCGGAAGCTTGGTGCCCTATTTCTACAACATAAAACTGTTTATACCGCAGCAGCTGCTCTTGCTCTACAAAGCCCAAATAAAAAAGTGCTTAGAATATTGCTCACACATCTGGGGTGTCGCACCTAAGCACACTCTAAAGCTGCTGGATTCCATTCAGACGAGAGCTGTGCGTCTCGTTGGCGACCCGGAGTTGAAACGAGATCTGGATAGTCTGAAATACCGCAATATCCTTGTTTTACAGGTATTTTCACGGCAAAAAATCCCAGGATTTGGTTTGCATCATCCCGCCCCCGGCAACGCCTGCCAGACAATCGCGGCAGACGGCCGGCGGCCCGGCCCGAGCGTACCCGTTCGTTGTACAATTGGAAACAAGTAGGACATCGCTTGACAAGGACTCCTTTGTCTGGCGCACTGCATCACTGTGGAACTCACTCCCAAGACATCTGTTTTCTCCTAATTACAACCTACAACTATTCAAGAACCGCGTCAATCAACATCTTCGCACACACACCGCTCGTCGAGTGCCATAAGATCCCCTTTAGTGTGTGCCATTGCCATAAAAAAAGTTGTAAGTTCAGTTAAAAACTATTAAGTTAAAATTGAAAACATATTGAGAGTTCTAATGTTTATCACTAATTTTTTTTTTTGTTATTAAAATTACCTTTCGTGAAATAGTTTGAGATTATAACATTTAGCTAATGAAAATATATTTTTTGAAATGAAAATGTTGCAATAATATTTTTTTTTGCAATATAACGACGACGAAAGCATCTTAAAAAAATTAAAAAAGTTTTTAAAATAACTTTTTGATTTATTTGATACAAAACTTCTCTTAATCAAACTAAGATAAGAAATTAAATATCTTTTTTATTACGCATGCATCATAATCAACGATTATCGCACGCTGCGGCGTGCTAAAAATGATGTTTATGATGCGCCTACTTTTTAAAAGGTTGCTATAGAAACATTTGATCATGTCAAATGTGACAGATTAATATATTCGTCAATATATACCTTAAGTTTATTATTTAAAACATGTTTGAGATTATGATGCATTCGTAATAAAAAAATAGCGTATGATATGCGAGTATAAGAGGTCTTTAAAGCCCTTGCGACTTACAAAACACTCCGCTGCGCGTCGTGTTTTGAAATATGTTGCGCGTGCTTTAAAGGCCCTCTTATACACTTATATCATAACATACTATTATGATTTATTCCAGTTTTGGGATCCAAAATTTCTAAAATGTTTAAATTCCAAGGAATATAAAAAGCTGGACCTCCCTTTAGTGTGTATGATATTGCCATAAAAAAACGATGTAAGTTCAGTTAAAATCTATTAAGTTAAAATTGAAAACATATTGAAAGTTCTAATGTTTATCAATAATTTTTTTTACTGTTATTAAAATTACGTTTCTTGAAATAGTTTTGGGATTATAACATAGTCATATTTTTTGAAACAAAAATGTTGCAAGAATATTTTTTGTTGCAATATAACGACGACGAAAGCATCATAAAAAATTTAAAAAGTTTTAAATAATTTTTTTGATTTATTTGATACAAAACTTCTCATAATCAACCTAAGATAAGAAATTTAATATCTTTTATGGTTTATTCTAGTTTTGGGATCCAAAATTCAAAAATGTTTAATATCCCAGGAATATAAAAAGCTACTTACTCTAGTCAGCGCTGCATAGGTCGATGAATCCTGATCAACTTGAAAGAATAATTTACCATTTACCTCTATTTAAAGAACTCAAGCTAAAGTTTAGATATGCAGCAAATCACTGAATATTCACTGAAGTGTGATAAATCAGTTTCCAGAGTCGTGCTTCTGCCCCACCCACAATTGAAACACTAGAACAATTCGATGGATTTTTTGATATATTCGCGCCCATATTTTCAGTAATGTGACAATGTGCAAAATTTTAATTTTCGATGATATACTATAGTTTTACCTACTCAACGCCAAAATCTGATCTTTGTTTCTACTTTATAGGCTCTAAAAAGCCTAAAGGTCCTATCCTCTGTTTTGGTATGAATAATGTTTGGGTTAGAAATTTCTGAAACTAGAAAGTTTTAAAATATTAAGAGCTATGAAGAAAACATGAAAAATGCAAACAAATTAAAAATTGGTCAATCCCCAAAAAAACATCTGTAGTGGGAAACATATTAAACTAAGCGTTTCATATTGATGAGTTTTGCAAACGGCTAAAACTTTCTTAACCGATTGCTATTCTCTATGGAGAACTTCCTAATAGCTAGTTCGCAGTAACGAACTTAAATTCAGACACGAAAACCCTGTCTTGCCTTCAATGATGGGTATTAAGCTCGGAACAACTATAAGCCTGTGTTTGTTTCGCAATCCATTGAAATGTAATGTAAGCCTAAAATCTTTGGGATTATAAAGAGATGAACGGAGGATAATGGAGTTATTCTGCTTACAGGACACGATACTTGCGTCATTTAGGAAGACGTGGTTCGAATAATGCTGATGATACTACTATACAAAATCCTTCCCCTAGCTTAATTTCGAGTCATTTAAGATGTTAAAATGTAGTGGCGAAAATTGCAGCTAACCGCACCAAGGCCTGAAATACTACTTTGGCATAACTGAAATAACATCTCCTATTTCAAATTGCACTTAATAATATGATTAAAAATTTTAAGCAGTCCAGATGATGGCCAACTATCTATTATACGTCTATAAAATGTAATTTTGGCTAGTTACTGTCCCATAAGTAAAGTAAAAAATCAGACACCTCCTGTTAATTGTATTGTATGTGTCTAAAGTGACTTCTCACATAACTACTAACATATTCCTCTATGAATATCATAAGGTGACGACCTTTAAAAACTTCTATGTATTTGTCCCAATTTTTCGTTTGAGAGTGAAGGAAGATAATTATGTAGCAACAAATGTCACCAATAATAATTAAAAGAGAATTTTATTGATGAGAATGCTTAAATCTAGGGAACTTATTTTTTATTTGGTTTGTGAACATGCCCATGAAGTTCAAACGTTCTAATTGTCTTGTCGTCATCTTCACCCTGGTGCTGGGTGTAAGAATGCTCAGTTAAATCAGAAGACTTATGGTTAAGTTGTTAAAATTATTATCCAGCAGTTAAACCGTTTATCCACTTATATCATCATTTGCCTCTAGACAGGTAATGTCGCGAAGTTCTAGAGGAATTTATTGTTATTTGTGGGTCCGAAACGTGTCTTTGGCAGGCTAAAAGTAAGGATTATCATGATAGAATAAAAAAAGAGGCTAGGTTTCTACGTTTAATCAAAGAATATTCTACTTAGAATACTCTTTGGTTCAGCTTTGATGATATATGTGAACCTATACTTTTAAAAATCCGTACTCAATAAATTCATTTATGACATATTTTTTGAAAGGTAGCTCATATTATAGAAAATAAAATAAGTTTTTGCACTCGAAGATAAAATCAATCATTTTTAGTAAGGTACAAATAAGTACATTTAATGCTTTTTTCAGAAATCATTCAATATAACCTAGTTGGTCGATGACTAAACTAATTCTTGTTGACACCAAGAATTTACTGTTTTCTGCCAATGAAAATTTGCTTAGGGCATCTCTTCATAAGAAAACTGGCAAGTTTAAAGTTTGGAATCTGAAAAAGATGGAGGGTGACCAAATGCCATAGAGATCCATCTAGCTCATGGCCCAACCTAATGTTCTAAGGAAAGCCATGGAAACAGTGTTGCAGTTGCAAAAAAGTTTCACTGTTTCGTTCTCCTTTTCACAGCTCCTGCAAAAATGTGTTCAGGAATCATTCAATTTCATTATGTAGAGATGTTTCCTGTTTTCCTTCCTCCGTTATAGGACGTTGAATTTTCTTAGTCAGTGTTGCAGTACCTTGAGGTAGCTTAGTAACCTCCTAGGTTGTTCCATTTTACACTAAAGTCTTCATGGGCGATCCTGTTAATTAACTGAGTGACTAAATTCAATCAAGTTAACCGATAAGTGAAAAACCGGTCGTAATTGTGCCCTTCGAGCTAATATGCCTATATTTATCCGCCACACAAAGAGCGCAATATAATAAAAAAGGTTTTATTCTTCAAATAGAAAGCAGTGAATTGACCGTCGCGTCGTCGTGTTGCATTGTTTTTAGTAGGTAGGGAATTTTGCTCACAAAACGTGAACATCACTTACAATAATTGCGTTTCATTTATGGAATTTCTCCAACTGGATAATGGAAAATGGCTGCCACATGTCCGACTCAATCCATGATTACGCCTAAACGGCGTCTACGTGATCAGCTCAACTAGGAAATCGTTTTTTATTCGCCTGTAATATCAGTAATAATTTTTATTTTTACTGTTATTGCCTTCTGCGGCCGGATGTTCCATTAGTTGGACGTAATAGGGGCTTTAAATAAACGTGCAAATTGCTCCGATATTTTATGGCTATGCGCTTTCTCGGAGTCAATTGATATTTATCTTTCGGAGATACATAATTAATGATCTTAGTACGGCTTCGACAGTATATGGTTAGTAGTTTTTTTTAATTACTTACTATCACTATTTGCGAAACATTCTATTTGCCCCCAAGTCAACTAAGTAGAAAATATGTAGGTAATTTTTTGCTCCTCTCACGTCCAACTTGTTTAGCTAAAAATATAGAAATAAAGCAGACAGTATATATTACAAATTAAAAGGTAACCAGAGCGATGCGAGATCCATTTGCAAGCTATGCTTTTAAGCCTTTTGTTTCGAAATAATTTGCATACTGACAATGACGAGAGGGTCAGCTTTTGTTATCTTATTGTCTTGTTTAAATTATTTTCCTTTATGTTTCATTAATGTTGTCGTTCTCAAAGCAACTGACCTAGCTACTGTATTGTTGAGAGAGTGATAATTACATTTCAAATATATTTAAATAAATTGTATCTACATTTTATTGTAAAATCTATGCTCACAGTCATTTTGAGCCAAATATCTTTTCACAGCAGAAAGAATTGATACCTATAAAATATCCTTAGCAACTACATAGTAGTTTATAAAGCAAAATTGCTAAGGTTATTTCAACATTTTATAGCAAATCATTTCAGAGATAAGATTTATAATTAAGGTGTCAATTTTCAAATTTGAACAGTTTAATGTGTACAGGCCGGTAAATGTAACGTACGTATTATGGAAAAGACTAAATAACATACATTAAAGATTGTGATATTCCCAATCGATTTTGCGGCAAGGATTTCATAGCAATTAATTTTGAGTTTAATTTGAAGTGGCGTTATATCCGCCCGGACCAAAGAATTCGCTACATTTAGAGTGCCATAACTCAGCGAAATAGCTCTTGATTTTATTTTTTTTCACTGCACTTGAAAGGATTGATTCTTAGAGTATATTTTCCTTTCAGACCGGACTAGGGAATTAATAAAATATATTGTGGACTTTCCTACAAAGCCTCTATTGAGTCCTCTAAATTCGTAAGTCAAAATATGTATTAGGTTGATACATAAGTTCGTGGCGTTTTAGGCTCCTCGGGGCAAGGGTACCTTGGCATGAAACGTATATGTTATAAGTCAATGTCACTTTAGTGTTAGAGTTTTGTGCTCTTAAAAACGCCATAAATTGTTTGATTTTTAAGACATGTAGTTTTAATTATTAGCTAAAGAAAATTGAGTGCCAAGTAGGAAAAAATGAACATTTCCGACATATCCCCTTCTTTGAGATTAGCCGTGAAACAAAAGCGTCGGAGGCGATAGATCCATTTGCGTCGTGTACGGGGAGACCGCTATCGGGGAAAGTACGACACGAAAATGATTTGCTCCTGGTATTTTTGACATAAATGACTCTCCATGTTCAGGCAGCCAACCGATTTTAACAAAGTTCATTTAAAGGCTTTAATTCATGACGATCCCCGTCAGTCAACTAAGGAATTCGCTGATTTGATGAATTGTGACCAATCAACGATCGTACGACATCTGCATTCTACGGGTAAAGTGCAAAAACTTGGTGTATGGCTACCGCAGGCGTTGAGCGACAACAGCAAAAATCACAGAGTAAACCTCTGTGCTTCTTTGCTTGAACCAACGGCTAGCATTACGAAAGCGGTTATCCAAGAACTGGGTTGGAAAGTTCTTTCACATCCACCTTATTCTCCGGACATTACTCTATTAGATTTTTGCCTTTTACGGTCTTTATCTAACAACCTGCGAGGTAACTCTTTTGATAACGAATCTGATCTTCATAATTGGCAAGATGAATTTTTCAACTCCAAACCACTCACTTTTTTCAGGCGCGGAATCGAAAAATTGCCAGAACGTTGCTGAACAATTGTAAACAATGGAGGAGAATACCTTGTTGAGTAGTTTTTGGGTTTTGTTTATCTATATTCGATAAATTAAGATTTCAAAAAAAAAACGCTACGAACCTAATACTATTGGACTGAGATATGGAAGAAGGAATTCTCGTGAGGATATGATGACTCTCAACATATTTAATAATATTCATGCTTGGAGATGATGGTAATCAATACATTGTTATTATCATCTAAATATTGTCGCTCGATGGGGTCGGTTATTGTTAATTTTCAAATTTGAATAGTTCATTTTATACAGGCTGGAAAATATCATACACGCAGTAGGGAAAAGACTAAATGACATACATTAAAGATTGTGATATTCCCAATCGATTTTTCGGCAATGAAAACACGTAGCGCAGTCTTGCCTTCTATGTGATTGGCGCTGCTACGAGGCAATCTACCACAAACCACCTCCGTCCGGGCTTTGCTAGAGCTCAGGCGACCCTCCGGGCTAGGTTGGACTGAGGAGCTATGTGGTAGAATCCCCAGTATATCGAGTTTGTATTCCTTGGGACTTAAACTTTCGCAATTCTCTTAAATCTTCTTAACCGCACAGATAAAATTGGTCCCACCGGAACATTCGGTTCCCATGGGTCTGGGTACCGGCATGTATGGGTACTTTCACTGGCTTCAAAAAAAAAAGAACCACACGGTCCCTGTACGATTGCCACATGTCACCCAATATGGTGACAAAAGAGCCGCGACTCGACACGTGTTGACTCGACCGAAAAGGAAGCAGAAGGGTAATGCAGGTTGTCATTTAGGATTTCATAGCAATTAATCTTGGGTTAAATTTGAAGCGTTTTATATCCGACCAAAGAATTTCCGACATTTAGAGTGTCATAACTCAACGAAATAGCGTTTGATTTTAATTTCCTTCACTGCGTTTGAAAGGAGTGATTCTTCTCGTATATTTTCCTTTCAGACCGTACTAGGGAATTGATAAAATATATTGTGGGATTTCCTACCAAGACTCCGAAATCTATTCAGTCAACTCCTCTAATTTCTAAGTAAAAATATACTATTGGACAGATATATGAAAGGTGGAATACTCGTGAAAATATGATGACTCTAAACAGATTCATGCTTGGAGTTGATGGCAATCAGAATATTCCTATTATTATGTGCTCATTGTCGCTCGATGAAGTCGGGTATTGTCATGCGTAAGAGTTATTATTCGATAAATTTACGTGAGAGAATACTAGCAGAAGGCATGCTCATATTTATCACTTGAACGCATCTTCTCTAAATTGTCTGCCATATTTTCGGGAACACCTGTTCTTCTTAGGTGGACGAGCTACGATGGCGACAACTAACAATCAAAATAAAAATTTCTATTGAAACTTGACACAATTTTTAAATATTTTTTCACTTAATTTTTCATTAATGTTGCCGTTCTCAAAGCAGCTGGCCTAGCTAAAGTGCCTTTTGGTCTGCTGAGAAAGTGTAAATTACATTTCTAATATATCTAGATAAATTGTATCTACATTTTATTATTCAGCAAAGAGTAAGATCACAGTGGGAGTCCCACAAAGGTCCATCTTAGGGCTCATATTATTTCTGATATACATAAATGAGCTCCCAAATCATGAAACCCTAAAGAAATACACACTCTTTGCTGATGATACCACTGTCTCTACTGCAGATGATTCTGCTTCAGAGGTCTTGCGGGCGTGTGAGGATGCTCAAACAATGAGCCTTTGCTTAATGATAGAAAGACCAAACAAATGATTTTCTCTATGAGAGAGATAAATGCTTAAAATGAAGCTGAGGTTAAGTTCTTGGGTGTCATCTTAGATCCCCAATTACAGTGGAAAAATCACATGCCGTCCTTAGCAAGAAGCTTGGAAATAATATTTATGTCCTTCGTAATCTCTCCAGAAGTGTGTCTGTTGAAGTCCTCCGTACATCAATTTTCTCTTTATTTCATTCACATATTGCATATGAAATTATTGGATGGGGGCACACAGTAGATGTTAAGAGAATATTTAGTGTTCAAAGCAGGAGAGTTAGAATGAGGGCAGGTCTTAGCTACAGGGATGACCGTAGGCATATTTTTAGAGAGTGAAAATTGATGATTGTGACATGTGTGTATGTATATGAGTGCCTAAACTATTTCAGGACTGAGATTAGAATTATTAGAAATAGTTCATTTTATCAGGCCGGAAAATATTACACATCGCACGTAGTATGGAAAAGACTAACTGGCATTCATTAAAGATTGTGATATTCCCAATTATTTTGCGGCAATGAAAACACGTGCAGGTTGTCTTGCCTTATCTTCTATGTGGTTGGCGCTGCTAGGAGGCAATTTGCCAGAAACCACACCCCATGCACGCTTAGCTAGAACTCAGGCAACCCCCCCGAGATAGGTTACACGCTGTTGGTCTGAGGCGCTATTTCGTAGAAATTCCAGTATATCGAGTATGTACTCCTTGGGACTCAAACTTTCGCAATTCTCTTAAATCTTCTTAATAGCACAACGCGTGAATGGGTACTTTCACTGGCTAAAAAAAAAACTATGAAACAGCAAAGACGACGCCCGATTCTTCCTCAGGGAGACCACACTGTCACTGCATGATTGCCACGTGTCACCCAATATGGTGACAAAAGAGCCGCGATCCGACACGTGTTGACTCGACCGAGAATGAAGCAGCAGAAGTGGTAATGCTGGATGTCACTTAGGATTTCATAGCAATTAATGTTGAGCTAAATTTGAAGTGGCTTTATATCCGCCCTGACCAAAGAATTTCCGACATTTAGAGTGTGATAACGAAATAGCGTTTGATTTTAATTTTCCTCACTGCATTTGAAAAGAGTGATTGATAAAATATAATGTGGAATCCTAAGGCTTTGAACTCTATTCAGTCAACTCCTCTAATTTTGTAAGCCAAAATATACTATTGGACAGAGATATGGAAGCTGGAATTCTCGTGAAGATATGATGACTAAAATATTCAATAATATTCATGCTTGGAGATGATGTCAACAAGTACATTCTTAATATCATGTGATCAGTGTCGCTCGATGGGGTCGGGTATTATCATGCGTAAGAGTTATTATTCGAAAATTTTACGGAAGAGGACACTAGCAGAAGACATCCTCATATTTATCACTTGGACGACTGTTTCCTAAATTGTTTTGCATGTCTTGTATTCGGGCTGTTTCTATTGAACCTTGAAACAGCTTTTAAATTTGTAGTGTTAGAAGTTTTAAGAGTATGTCTTATTTTCGCGAACACTTGTTTTTCTTGCACAGACGAACTAAGATGGCGACGAATAACACTAACAAAAATAAAGATAAAAGTGCGGCAATAAAAACGCATTTTGTGTGCTGTAAATCAAAACCAATGTTATATAGTGTGTAATATACAACCCGCAAAAACTTCGCAACATGAATCATCAATCAATCAATCAATATAATCTTTATTCAAAATTGAACATGTTTTTATGCTTAATGACTAATCTTTATATAGTATAAGATAGATGTCTTCGTTTCACGAATTCGCTTCGCACTTTTCACTTGCGCGAATGCACTCGCGTACCAAACATCTGCGTCTTATGGGCTGATGTCGGCCCTTCTATTGATTAGTCAAATCAGCGGTCAAGTTATATACAGTTACATGGGTATATTCCCTTCAACTGAGTTGAATTTTACGTTGCCTATAAGGTTGTATTGCTCAGATTTAGTTATTTGCTGTGTGGGTCAAGCTTAGTTAGTTAGGCAGGAAAAAGTGTTGCAAAAAAAAACCTGCTTCAAAATTTACTCAAGACGGCACAAACATGTAACGTTTATATATACAAATATATACAATATATACATATATACAGGTGATTGGCATAATTGCCAGCTGAAGTATGCATATCGTCGCATATACCATACATACGACGTATACATGGGTGCCCTAAGGGCTGGTTACAACATATAGTTAGTCGCTCGGAACACGTAGAGGTTGCATGGGAGGGAGGCACGTGCGGTTTCGTAGCTGTGGCGTAAGTGATGTCAGTCGGTCTGTCTTGTTGGTATAAGTAGGCATGGGGACACTCCGCCCACAGAACCGACTAGGTCTGGTGGCTCCTCCCCGTGTCTGTCTTGTTGCATCGGTTTTTATTTTTCGTAAACTCGATCATCGGCGTTGAATTCGATCGAATTACACCGCTTATGATGATCGAAATTCACGAACGTTTATTTGTGCTGGTTGTTATGTTGCGTTTGTATGTCTACTCAGTCTTTGTTCGTATTCATGTGTTATGTATGTTTGTTATTTCATACTTAATGTTAATGATGCTTTTGCTTGCATGTTTGCCATTTATGGCGGTCGTAGTTCTTGATAGAATAGGTCTGTGTGTCTGTATAATGGTCCATGTTTAAGTCGCTGAAGTTGGTTGTATCGTATGTTTGCGATACCTGCGGTCAGTTCTGACCCCCTGATACCATATTCATAAAACTTGCATGCAAGTTTGTTAATATGCTGGTCGATATATTCTATATTCGCCATGTTGTGGAGTTCTGCAACACGCACTCTGTCCCATAGTGTGAGGGAGAAAGCCGCCCGCAGGTATCTGTTTTGTATTGTTTGTATGTGCTTTAGGTGAGTCTTTGCTACCGAGCACCAGACAGGCGCCCCGTAGAGAAGAGTCGGTCTGATGATTGTCTTGTAAATCGTGAGTTTGTTAGTCGGGCTCATGTAAGATCTGGTCCGAATGAGTGGATTTAGAGTCTTTTGCGTTGCGATGTTTTTAGCCCTTATAGCGGCGACGTGCTTCGAGAAGAGGAGTTTGCGGTCAAAGACTATCCCTAGGTATTTGACTGGGTCTTTCGGCGTGATCGCCGTGTTGCCAACTACTATTGGCGCTAAGTCAACATTACGTTTGCGTGTCAAAATACCTAGCTCTGTCTTTGCCGCATTTAAGGAAATTTTCCAGTTCCTATAATAGGGAGCTAGAAGGTTAAGATGTTGAGTGAGATTTTGTTTTGCAACCTGTACGTCTGACGATTGTGAATAGATCACAGTGTCATCAGCGTACAGGGCAAAGGAAGTTGATGGGTGTGATGGAAAGTCAGCTATAAAATGACTGAATATTTGCGGCGATAGTACTGTTCCTTGGGGCACACCGGCCTTGATGCGCCTTGGACCTGATAAATTGCTGTGAACACGAACTGAGAATGAGCGATTCGCAAGGTACAACGCAATGAGGGATGCTATATGTAGTGGCATTCCATGAGTAGCAAAAAGCTTGTATATAAGCCCATTGTGCCATACCTTGCCGAATGCTTTCTCTATATCGAGAAGTAACAATGCCGTTGCCTTGCTTTCATTGAAGCCATTGAACGTGTCTTGCGCGACTTTCGCCGCGAGCATAGTGGTGCTGTGGCCGCGGCGAAAGCCGAACTGTTCATGGGGCAAAATCCTCAGATTTTCAACGACATTATTCATTCTCGACATTACGAGCTTCTCAGTTACTTTGCCCAATGTGTCGAGCAAGGAAATTGGGCGATATGAGGCTGTGAGCCTCGCATCTTTGCCCGGTTTAGGAAACAGTATTATCACCGCTTTCTTCCAGGGTAGCGGAAAGTGTTGGAGGCGTAAAATAGCATTTATAATGTGCATAAAGTGGATGACGGCTTTATTCGGCATATTCTTGAGAATAATATACGGAATGCCGTCAGGACCAGGGGCTTTGTTTCCGGGTAGGCGGGCAAGAACTCTCTTGATGTCCAGTGGAGTTATTAAGAGTTTACTTAGCACTTCCGGGGCGATAGGATACTTTGTGGAGATGAAGTTTTCCACTGCAGCATCTACAGTGTCGTGAAATGGAGTCGTGTTTGGTGTCTCGCTAAAGATGCCCTCCAGGTAGTCAGCGAAGGCCTCCGCTTTCCCGACGTTATCCGTTATTACATCACCTTGATGCAGAATTCCAGGAAAATCGGCGGGGCCTCCGCGAACGCGCCTGGCGAGCTTCCATAGATAGCCATCATGACGGTTTATGGAATTGACATATTCCATCCATTTCTCATTCCTGTAGGCTGCAATGAGTGCCTTTATCTCCCCGGTCATTGCTATAAACTGTTCTCGGTCTATGGTGACCCTTGCTCGTTGCCACCTACGCCGAATACGGTTACGGGATGTGATGAGGGTTGTTATGTGATTTGGAAGTGTGTCAGTAAACGGACGTTTAATGACAGTAGGGCAAATTGCGTCTCTGACGCGCTGGATGTTTGTGACTAGAGCTTGCACCTCGCTCTCAAGTTCTGGGATAGAGTCTATTTGTCTTGGAATAACTGTTGCTTGGCTAAGCCTCACTCGGAACTCCCTCCAATCAAGATTCCTATAGGACAAGATGGTTTCCTGCACTACTTGAAGCCTAGAGCGTAGGCTAATCTTGATTGGGAGATGGTCCGAGTTGAGCTCATTCAGCTCTAGGAGCTCTGAAGCGTTAGTTATTCCTCGAGTAATAGCAATATCCAGGAACGATGGATTGAATCGGTTACCAGGATAGTGTGTGGGATTGGGAGTTTGATGATAGACTAAGTCAATGTTTTGTTCTACTAACCTATGTAGCAAGCGTCCACTCCTGTTGGTAAAACCACGCCAATTTGCGTGCTTTGCGTTGATATCCCCCAACAGGAGCGTCTTCCTGCCAGCAGGCAGCAGAGCAAGAACATCTTCTTCCTGGAGGCGGAGACCCGGAGGTGAATATGCTCCGACTATCCGCAGGCCACCGTCAAGCTCGAGAGCTACGTGCTCAATGACGGTCCTCAGGCCTAGGACCTGCTTATAACGGACTGACCTGCGAATCAGACAGGCCACACCTCCTCCGCGTCGATCGGGCCTATCAAATCGCAGGACTTGTCTATCGTAAAATTTCAACTTGAAACTAGCATCAATGTTAGTTTCAAGTAAAAATATTATATGAAAGTTGGGATTATTATAAATGAAATTTTTAAATTCTCCGAGTTTGGAGCGAATGCCATTACAATTCCAACAAAGAACGTTAATGGACATTGTGTAAACTATATGTTATAGCCATTGAAGTCCTCAGTAAAGAACCTCATTGAGGACTGTAAGACTTCAAATTTGTTCCCTTGGCAGGACTCTAATAAGTTGGCATAATCATTTAACGCTCGCAACAATTCATTGAAATTAACGAGGCTGTTTATACGGTTTACGGCACTTTGCAAATTATTCATGTTATTTATAATGTGATTTATATCTAATGTTTGAGGCTTTATTTGAGGATTATTATTTACGTTTTTATTAGCATTGACTTGACCCTGATTAAGACTAACCTGTGTATTTTTAGGCGCGTTTTGTTGGGTCTGTCCTCTTTTCCGGAGGGCGGGAAATTGCTGCTGGAATTGCCTTGTAGCTTCTTCGGTGGTGTCGGCTTCTTTGTTCCCTTGCCACGCAGGGTTGCTGGGGGGAGGTGCAGGCCTGTATTCCTGCTTTGTCTGGGGGTTGGCAGGCGGTGTTTGTTGTATCTTAAAAAGATACACAGGACATAATACGCTTATGGCCCTGTGTTCGCCGTAGCAGTTTGCACACTTCACAATGCTGCTAGTGCACTCAGTGATTTGATGTGGACCTGCACACTTAGAGCAGGCCCATTTCCTTTGACAGTACGTCATTGAGTGCCCGTGCCCTTGGCATCTCTTGCACTGCATGACTATTTTCGTAGCTCGGCGATTTTCCCATGAAATGCGCACATGGGAAAGTAGCCTACAATCCTGGTTTAGTTTGCGTAAAGTAATTGTAGCATCTAGCACTACTAGATACAGTGGAACACGAGTCTTTTTCATCTCGTACGCTTCTTTGACTGTAAGGCCGTGTTCTTCGGCGAGTAAGTTGCGAATTTCTTCCGTCTTGAAGCCACCGTCTAGCCCTCTTAATACAAACGCATGAGTTTTCTGATTGGCTTCCGCATAGGAGTGAAATTCGATGCTTTCACGTTCGAATAATCGTTTTAAGTTTGCCCAATCCTTATTCTGCGTGCAGTAGATAATCACCGAATTTCTAGTGTACTTTAAGTTGTAATCTACTACATGCATATCGTGTAAGGTCTGTCTAATTACCTTGTGGTCCTGTGCACCGCCTTTGATCACGATAGGCGGGGGTAGGGACGTTTTCTTCTTTTGAGGGGCTTTGGGGGTAGTTTTGGGGGGCTTTACAGGGTTGTTTTTTGTCTTTTTGTGCACTTTACGTGCGGTGGAGGCTTGCGAAGAAGTTACGCTACTTCTGTCATCGTTATCGTCCGGTTCCGAGTCTGTTAAAGCCTCGAATCTGTTTCTGGTGGGTACAGGTTCACCCCCTACATCTAGATGTACCGTACGAATCCCTTTCTTAAAGGGGATCGTCTTGTAGGGCGTCTTGAAAGGTACCATATCGGGCTCCTCGGTCTGAAGGTGCGCAGATTCGAACTGCACAAGCACGGCCGAATCGTTGTCGCTAGGCACTTTATCTGTGATAGTGTTTTGCATGTCCCTTTTTTGTTCTATTTCTTTAGGTGGCTCGCTTGGCGTCGCGTTCCCTAACTTTTGTTTCTTAGTATTTGGGGACGTATCAGAGCCTGTAAGTTTGGCATTATCTTTGATTGCAGGTTTTTTGAGTCCACAATCGATTCTGGGCTGCACCGTAGCCGGCCTTTTGAAAACGGCCTTATGGTCTCTTGTTAGGTGGGTTTTGATCGTGTCAATTGCCGTCTTGAAGTCGAGTTTTGAACCCGTATTTGCGCTCGTTAGAAGCGGTATACTTCCAATACACAAGCCGCATTTAGGGTGTTTTCTCAGTTTTGCCATATAAAATTGGATACGGGACTCATTTAGGGTATTCCCTGAATCTGAGTCCATAGATATGACTGAAACGTCGTCGTCAGTCTCGCAAGACATCATTTCAAGGTTTGTTCCGGGATCCGCCCCGGAAATGCTAAAAAATACGGTGGTGCGACGACCCTAATTGCTACTCTGTATCAGGAGTACAGAAGTAACAATCAGTAAACTAGCTAAATATGCTGTTAAATACCGGAAATTCGAGAGGTTAGAAGCTCGCAGATCTCAATTTACCTGTGAAATCCTTAACAGGTCTTGTTCCGTACGGCACCGAAACAAGAGTGAATCATAATTTTCTAGTATGCTGAAGAGATTATTTGAAAGATATAAGAAAATGCAAATCCAAAGTAAACAAAAACAGAAGACTTCGCAGCATCACAAACCTCTAGTCTAAAAATGAAAGTTACATATATAAAAAAGTTGGTGAACATGCCAACCGATAAAAATGACATCCTGAAAGAAAATAATCGCCTATTACGAATACAAGTTCTAGAGCAAAATTCTTCGACAGAGTCGGATATAATTGGCACGAGCTACCAGGGGTTATCTTTATGTAGCACAAAAGAACCTTGGTTACTCACCAACCCAAAGCCTTAAAAGGTAGACTGGAATCTGGTTAATAGGAGAAAAAGAAAAACAAAGTTAAAACCAATGAAAATGTCATTTAAAAAATAATCAAATTCTAAATCTTTACAAGAAACCAACGAAGAGAACTCAATATTGAGGTCGTCGCTGGGAAAATGGTGTAGCTATTTATTGCAGGCTTTGCCTCAGAAACAGAGAGCACACACACATCTTCTGATAGCCCACTGGAGTACCAATTAACTATTTTCAGAATATTGTGTGCCAAATCGCTAACACAAACCACTGAAACCAAAAGATGAGGATACTACTAAAATAAGCAAATAACTTCGCTACATCTTAGTATAGGATTTTACGAAATACATGAAACAAGAATAAGGAGCTCAAGGTTGTATCGCTAGCAAATCATAAATTAGGAACTCTTCCTGGCAGAATAAATACTATTGATGGAAACAATTGTAATAAAACAATCCTTATTGTATTTTTTTTTGTCACGCAGCACTATTTCCTGTTGCGATCTCCTATTAGGTCGGGGCAGTAACATGTACTCCAAAAATAGTGTAAAAAATTAATTTTGTGTGTGAGCAAATAGGTATATCCACATCAACTTTGAGTGCTTTTTAACTAGAAAGATAGCACGCCCATAATTCCAGCGAGAACTGAACAAGGTGCTTATGAATATTTGAACAGTTGTAAAAGCATGGAGAAGGATGTTTCTCGACATACGCGCATGAAATCCCTTTAGCGAAACATTGTTAAAGTTTTAGGTTTCGGAATAGGCAGCTGCGCAAAATGTTAAAAGGAATTTATTATGGTTAGTTGTAAGTACAAAAAAGCAGGACACGAGTAAAGGAATATGCAAAGTGCCTTTTTATTATAGGAAAAAGGTCACAAAATAAATTGTGAGTATATGCTAATAGCTTTTAGATGGACACTGTTTGGTTAGGACGGAAATAAATTTATGTATGTATATATTTATATATATATATATATCGATTCTTGTTTATGAGCTATCAATAAATGTTTTTAAAAATAAATCAAACTTCCCTTT
>MU186698.1:0-22358 GCA_016904865.1 Pissodes strobi | reverse complement strand
AGAATTAACCAGAGAAAAACAAAACAGGTTAGAGATTATGCGACAAGCTTAGCTCAGATACATGGGGCGAAGGATAAGAGATCGTGAATAGAAAATTTAGACCGACGAAGGGAAGGAGGTAATCGACGTGTTTTTCTCTAAACCCTTCTCTCTAGAAGAAATAAAGAAGGATGGATGCAAGATAAAAGCGAGCAATGCATCGTTTTTAAACCCCTTCCTGAAGCAAGAGATCCCGGAGGATTGAAAACTTGCACCATTGGCATTAATACACTAACGGGAAACCCTTATGAAGTACCTAGTGCCTACTGGCCTGGTACTGTTGCAAAATTATACGAGCATTTTATCAAATCGAGAGGATAACGGGGGACTTGCTCGAAGTTAGTTTGGTTTCTGCTCCGCGACATCTACTATTTACTCGGAATTCAGAGAAAAAGAAAAACGGTGTTGCGCTCTAGCAACGATATATGGTAAAAATTCGTTTAACATGGCACCTTCGAAGCTCATTCTAAAACTTCTTAGGATGAAGAGAATATCTGTATACCTAAAGGACTATTTATAGATAGAAGCATGGTGAGTGGAAATGAAGTAACTGAAGTGACGGATGGAATACCTTAGAGGGTCGCGTCGCTGCTGGACTGACCCAGTGTTAATGTTACTTCTCGGAGCGACTGGAGCTTATAGGATATGCTAATGATATTGCGATCGTGGTAAGTGCAGAAAATAAACACGCACTGATGCAGAAGATGAACGAAACCATCTTCACCGTGAATCGATGCATGGCGGAAAACCATCTGAGTCTGGCTCCAGAAGATAAAGAATCCGTGATATTGAGCGGCCATAGAAATAATAACGACATTTAATACGAACTTAAAAATGTACAGATAATATTTGGGCGTTATTGTTAAACGTGAAGATGGTAGGCAGTAAAGCCGGACGAAAAACGAAGTCAGTATATCGGTGGGCCAAAAGCGTTAAGAAGGAACTAATTTGGCAGGAAGTGACAAGATTGCGAATATATAACATCTTGAAGAGTCTGTAGAGGAATGCACTATTACTGTGGTTATAAACCTGTCTGACCTTACAATAGATTTAATATTAAAGGAATGGACGCATTTGGAGGAGGACACCTGTTTGTAATGTCATGAGATCGATTTGGCTGAACATTGACTGTCCTCGTTGGCACAGAAATAGACTTATGGCGAGTGTAGAGATAAGACCAACTTTAGTCCTTATACCCTCATTGAATATGTGAAATGTTATTCGCGGCATTGGTACGTAGGGCAGATGATGATGTACGCAATTGGGGCTGGTAAGACTAGCAGGGAGGAACCTCTCTACACAAGACCATTTGCGAACTTTCTAATGTCTGTCTAATAAATGCTATTGCCCCTCCCAGTAGGATCAAGGGGTAATTACCATTCTCCATGAGAAGGGTGACATAGCGAAAATGAACAACTACCGTCCAATTAGTTTGCTCTCACACATGTGCAAATTGTCTATGAGGATTGTTACCAAGGGAATAACAATAAACTATATCAAACCCAAACAGGCTTTAGAGCCAAGGATTTAGAGCCAAGTTCGGAGTAAATGACCACCTATCAGTAATGAAGGTGATTATAGGAAAATGCACCGAATACAATAAATCCTTAGTCCTGATTTTCGTTGACTATGAGAAAGCATTCGACAAAATCAATCAAAATCAGATGCTACATGTTTTATTAGCGGAAAGTCGAGTAGATTATAGATATATTAGATTATTGAAAACAACTACAAAAATGCAAAAGCATGCGTCAAATTACATAAATATACTGACGACTTCTATATTAAAAGAGGCGTACGACAGGGCGACGTTATGTCACCTAAGCTTTTGACAGCTGTTCTGGAATATATGTTTAGAAGGGTGGAATTTGAGAGTATGAGCAGAGTATAACAAACCAACGAGTAGCGACAGCTGGGGGACCAAATTTTTCTGCGCATGTGCGAAATAAGAAGTCCAAACGTCAAATTGACTTTTGTAATTTGAATTTGTTGTAGCGTCAATTAACGAATTCTGATAAGTGCGTTTTAGTTTTGAATTGTGTATCCTATCCTCAATCCTGTCGTAATTTTCAAATTTTTAATCTGAATAAGGGTAAGTATAATCATGCCGGGTCTTTATTGTGCATATCGTGCCTGCTCAACTAGGCCTGGAGATGGAAAATCTTTCTTCACATTTCCTAAAGATTATGACCGGTAAGTACATCTAGGTACATAATGGTTGCTTTTTTTCTAATATTAAAATTTTAATTTATTGTTGAATAATTGCTTTTGAAGAATAGATAAATATTGATACATGAGTACCTATTAGTTTGCTGGTGAAAAAGTGCAATATAATAAGTGAGAAATTCAATTCCAAAAGACATTAGGTGCTTAAATATTGGCCTCATTTAAATATGGTATGTACCTATAAAATTTGTTATGCTGTTGAAGGTTCTTTGGCAATTTCCAGCAAAACAATGCTATTGTAAAGGAATTAAATTATTCCGGCCTGTATTAGTTTGTAGAAGTTATTTGTTGTAAGGCCTGGGTGTTTGCTCCGGTGTTTGGTTAGTGGCCTGATATTTTCATAGTAACCTAAAAAAAGAGAACCTAACCACAACTACAGTAACAGTAGGGACAACGATTTCGCGGAAAAGAGCCGGCTTGCGTAGTCTAATGAGTTTCTCGGAGAAATAAGTAATATAATATGTCTTTAGTGCCTTCGAATTATACCCTAATTTCCAGTAAATCTGCCGAACAACAAATTCGGGTAATATTAAATATTTTGGGGAGATTATGCTTCTGTTTATCGATGTCTGCTACCTTATCTATTACCCCTCATTACCTTCATACTGGAGATGGAGAATAGCCTGAAATTAGAAAAACTCAAGTGGGTACAAGTAATCCATACCTTAAAAGGAGTTGAGAACAGTTATTTGCTGCCAAAAAACTTACCTTACCCAAATTCCAAAAAATAATTAGTATCTTCCTAAACAAAAATGCAGGTTATCAATGGTCAAAAAAGAAATTAGCAGAATTGCTATTTGATTCAGTTTCTAAAACACCGTAAGTAAATCAGCTATATTTAGCTCATTTTTGTGATAACAACTTAAGAGATATATTTTCTGGTAAGGTTTTTGCTCGGGTTTTTGTTAACTTTTAATTTGCTTCTGTCTTTTTTTGCTGTTTTATTTTATTAAACATAATATTTGTTGTACACAAGTATAGCATCCACATATAAAGGGTGTTTCAATAACACGACTATTTTGTTATTTGAATAAAACGACAAGCTAATAGAATATTTTGAACTTTATACATTTATTGTAAAACTAAAACATGGGAATTAGGTATGAAATGTAATATATCTTAAATGACCACCTCGGCTCCTCTGGCAGGCCTACATTCTTTGGCCATATTTTTCCTAACTCTTGCACATAGGATTGGAGGTCCCTCCCCCCTAATACAATGTCTCGGGACATTGTATTATTTTATTTAATTACCTAATACAACTCAATATTTCAATCCAATAAATACATAATTCTCTAATCCGTGCTTTAAGCTCTGGTCTCGAGAATACTAACTACAACTCTCGTGTCGGAGTGATGCTAACCAATATTTAGATACCAGTTAAGTTGTTTTATAAATACATTATAATTAATAATTTTTTCCGGTACTCTATCGTACGATTTACATGCTTTCACATACGGGTTGTTTAGGCCTATATTTGTATTAGTCATTATTTGGTATATGTTATTTTGAAACCTACCTAATGTTATATTTATGTATGTCACTTAAAACAACAATGGTAATATTAGAAATTTATTTTTTATAACTATTTTATGCGTTAGTTGAATTTGTTTGTATTATTAAACTAGAATAATTTTTGGAACATTTAGTTGCTGATAAAGTCTGTCTGTGCTGGTTAATCTATTGTAATTAAATAGACATTTGAATACCTTATTTTGGATTATCTGGATAGAAATATGATTAGACCTACAGCAAGTTCCCTAAATTGGCAATAAATATCTAAGACTTGAAAGGAAAAAGGCATCCTAAATATTGTGTTTGGTTTTAAAAGACAAGATAATTTCTGCATTTATATATAATAGGTATCATTGATAATGTTTTACAAATCACATACTCAATAATATGTCTAGACCAGCTCAAGTTGTTATCAATTATTGGCCCTAAATATTTTGATTGCTGCATTTCTTCAATTTTCACTTCGTTTATAGTAGTGTTTAAGTCGAACTGGCTTATTTTTCTGCTTATAATACTACATAAATTTTTTGTCACTATTGATCTTTAATTTACTGTACCAGTTCAGATACAACGTTAGGTCGTCATTTACAATCCTATTTAATGCATTTACTTCCCTACCTGTGTATACCAAAGCTGTATCATCAGCAAAAATAAAGTACCGCCCCACAAGTCCTGCACATCTTAAATTAAGTACATATAGGGAAAATGATAATGGCCCCAGAACCGAGCCCTGCAGCACGCCACAAAGGCTGGGTAGCAATTCACTACTTACATTATTACCTGTTAAATACAATAGTACCTCTAAACCCCATAGTCTTCAAAGTAAAATATCAGTACTGACAATGTCAAAAGCCTTTCACAGATCTACAAAAATAAAAATAGTTACAACTAATTGTTTATTATCCAATGCTCTAGATATGTAATCCATAAAATCCACTGTTGCACTAGATGTGCTACTGTTTTACATGAATCCATACTGAAATTGATCTGTTTGAATATATTTACATATAAAAATCGGCATACTTTTTTTTGTAATTTTTTCTATAATTTTCGAAAATACACTTGTGACTGAAATCGGTCTATAATTGCTCATACTACGACTTTTAAAAATTGGACTTATCTTTATTATTTTTAATTCTTTGGGAAATATTGCCTCTCTTAGAACAATGTTAACTAACTTTGTGAGTATTGAAAAAATGTCTTTTTAGATTTAAGATATCTTTAACAGTTACTGTGTCATGTTCTGGGGCAGAGTTTGGATTTAGTTCAGTTATGATTTCACTAATCTCATGTTCGTTTGTTAGTACTAGAAGCGATGTATTTTGACACATGATATCCTCAAGGATTGGGTTTAGTACCAAGTTTTCTATTTCGTCATTAAGTTCACAGGTTACGTTTTTTCCTATTTCTACAAAATAAGTATTAACATTTTTTGCTAGTTCGACTGGACTCTTTACACTCATTATTTCCTATCGTAAGGTAAGACCAAAGACATTTATTTAGGTTAAATGTCTTTGCCTAAGACTATTTATATCAACATGAGATTTTGCTTCCTTATCTTTCATTGGATTCGCAACAGAGTATTAACATTAATAAATAATAACACATATATTGTGTTGATGTATTCCAGTATCCCTCACAGATAAAAGTATTGTATTCTTTCTTTCAAAGATATTGTTAATGATGTATCAGAGTAAACATGGTAATGTAATATTCATACACTTGAGGCCTTTGATTGGGTTTATATCGATAAACTTATAACAAAATTACATCACACTTGGTAGTTGGAGGTTTTGCTCTAGGTGCTTTGGTTTTGGCAAATGTGCAGATATCTAGTTCAAATCCACTTACATTTTGATTGCAAATTGTAGAAGGCAGCACTGGCAGAACTTAGCTTACATTCCAAAACTGCAATAATATGTGTCTCATAGCAATACTGTACACGCCTTTATTATTGGTACCTTTTTATCGCTTAGTAGTATAGTATAATTACTTGTTTATAATTATTCTAGATTAGACCAATTTTATTGACTAAACTTATAAATTGCTTGTAAAGTTTTTATGTCGTAATATATTCATTGATTGATTGATCTCAATGTATTATAAATGCTTCATTTTCTGAATATAATGACATGCTTAAACTCTCTGGCATCCTGTATTTTAATCAAAAACGTCAAAAAGACCAAGCCTGTGTTAAGAAAAATTAAGTCTTATGAATTACAGATCATAGGTAGATTCTAAAGAGATTTTTTTTTCAGTGCCAAAGTCTGGGCAGAAGCTTCTGCCAGGAGTGATATACTGGATAAACCAGTTAAACAGATATTGACATATAGACTATGTGAAATTCATTTTGAGGAAAAGTATTTTTCGAAGATGACCTCGGCAAGGAAGCGCTTAGTACCTTGTGCAATTCCTACAATATTTAGTCTATATCTACGACGGCCATTTGAGACAAGTCACGATTCATCTCAACAACCACCAAAGAAAATCAAGTTCTTTGCAGGTAAATATTTATAGGAATTATTCGTTGACTTATAAATAATTAAAGTATGACCCCTATTTCTAATGGAACAAACTGCTCTTTCGTTTGTTTAATCATTATGACTGAATTTAGCAACAGCATTTTGAATTCCATAAGTAGAAAAATTTTATTGGTGGGATTGAATATTTACAAGTGAGTTACAAAACAGTAATTACCCTAATAGGTACTCAAAATATGGATATTTCACCTCATCATATGATCACAATAATTCAATAAAGATGTGCCCATCAGAAAGTACCTACTGGTCACATAAACAGTTCCAGTTTTTATCTGAGTTGTACTAATTGATATTTGTCAGACACTATTGGATTGGGGTCTAACATGATATTGTTTGAATGCAATAAAATAGGTTTCTGCTTGTTGTTGATAATGTATCAACAATATATTCATTTAGATATGTTCTATATTGTTGTGGAGAATTCATGTTTATCTTACAATTGATTGGGTGGAACTCCACTACTTATATGGTAGAGTCTCTTCGGCTCTGGCTCAAGGGTGTAAACAGCGCAAGTGCTAGTTTAGTGCCCCTAACGTAGCTGAAAAATCTAAAGAAAACTGGAAAACGGTCGACGTTTCGAGGATCAAATCTGTCCCCGTCGTCAAGAACGAACAAATCTAAGGGCAAGAACAGACGGGCCATTCTGTGGTGACACTGAGTGGCGCCACAGAGGTAAAAAGCTATTGCAAAAATTTTCAAGTTTTGAATAGCTACAAGATGACAATAATAATGTCATATCATATAATTAATAATTACTGGTTAATCATCTATTTAGGTAAGTGTAATAATAAGGTGATATTAAGCAAATAATTTATTCGTTTGTATATATATACAAATTTGGTGTTATGCGTTTTGGAAGAATTCAATGATTTTTGTTAAAAGGTTTAATTAATTTTTAAATGTCCCTTGTCGACTTCAGTTTTTAGCAAAGATAACCATGTGCTGCTAAAACTAAGAAGTTGAAGCAACACATTCATCCTTATTTAATTAATTAAAGCACTTTCTTTAATCTTACGTTTTTTAGATGACCGTTCCTTTGCTAAAATACTTGAAGCGTTCCATTGTATTCTGTGATTGTTATCAAATGCATGTTGCCAAATATGTGATTTGTGGAATTGTGTATTTTTAATATAAGTTTGGTGTTCTTTTATACGTTTTGATAATGGTCTACAGGTTTCACCTATATAAAATTTATTGCATTCACATGGTATCTTATAGATAACATTTTTAGTAATTTCATTTTCATTGAGTGGTTTTGTTTATGTTACTTTGGATCTAAGAGTGTTTTCTGTTTTGAAAATAGTACGAATGTTAAATGTATTATCTATTCGTTTTATTGTGTCTGATAAGCCGGGAATATATGGAATAAAGAGGTTCGTAATAGGTTTATTTTGATTTTGTCTAATATTTTGTTGTTCAAAATCAAAAAAGCATTTTTTCAATGAAATCCATAAGAGAGTTATTATTAATCAAAACATTGGTTAAAAATTATTTTTCTAGGCTCTACCATATAAGTGGAGTTCTACCCAATCAATTGTAAGGTAAATCTATTCATTCTCATTATTACTTTCAGGTCCCAGTATTTCAAAAGATGATGAAACAAAATGGGTGGATTTGGATAATCCCATTCTGCCTCTTGATCTTTCACCAACTATATTTGCAGGCCCCAGTACATCTAAAGAAGTTCATATTGAACCTTTGAATGTTGTGCTGTTTACACCCTGGAGCCCGAGTAAGCGGCGCTAAGTGGACAGAATAGGCAAACATTTGTAAGGCTTACCTTGATAGTCCTAATGGTTCAGGCGATGAAGATGCTAGTGTAATATCCTTTGTAACTTAACTTATTTCAGGATTGTAGGACTACACCTTCATTAAGTTATTTTCCTAATTTGTTACCTTATCTTTATATTATGAAACCTATATATCTCTTCAGGAAGCAACCCTTTGCTTACCGTGGCTGGTTTATTATTTATTAAATATAAACTGTAGGTTAATTTTGGTGATATAGCCATCTACGATATCGATTTTTTTTTAAGAAAAGGAATAAAGTATGTTTAGCACTGCATTGCGTTATTTTGTAAAACTAGCATCTAGATTGTAAGTGTTCTTTTTAGACAAAATGGTGAAGGCACATTGATTTGTTATTTGATGTAGCTTCTTATGCTCATAGCATTTATTTTTGTATGGTTTATTAGTAGGGTTGTGTAATGGTGAATGGTTGCCTCTAGAAATTGGTAATCTTTATATCTAAAGCTAGTATTGTTTATATGATAGCAACGTCTCATTTATTTTAAGTATTACTATCGTCGTCAGATATGGCTTATTAGTATATGTATATTTATATAATAATAAATATAAAGCACACCGACCTTTAACTATAAATAATTAAAAGCATTGGCATTGCGTGGTCAGTATTGAGTCCTAGAGTCTGGTAAGTCAACCGTGGGAAGACAGTTTAAATTTTATCCCTTTATATATTTTACAGAGTATATTCATTTGTCAACACTCTAATGGAGTACCGAGACGGAGGAAGATCAAACAAGGGAGGTTGCTAATGTTTGTCCATGAGTCAGTAAAAGTTTTTTTTTCTAGCCATGACTTATAGAGGAAATAGTTAGTCATGCCTCCCTGGGATGGCTTAGTCCTGCCTTTATGTGATAATTTCTTATTTTTGGTTGTACACGTATGTCAAAATTTGTTTATTAAATATTGAAATTAAACATTGTTTGTTGCATTTCCGCCTGAAATTTACTTTCAATAAACTTTGATTAATAAACATTGTTAGACTAGTGAAAATTGTTGTCTTTTATTTAAATTAATAATTTAACACCATTGTCTTCATAAGAGTGGGGGTGAGCTTTAGAATCTCTTAAGACAACTCAGGTAAGTAAGTATACTGACTTACAACTCCACAGCCTACCGATAATAGTTACAGAATTAATAAAAGCAAGTTTTAATAATCCTCGTCGTTTCAAAGGTTCAAAAAATTTACGCAATACTTTTGTAGATAAAAGTATTTAAAGAAATGGAGTACTATTAATAATAAGAAGTTGCTGAAACTACTATAATAAGAAATGTCTATTTGAGAACCGCTGAAAACGTCCAATAAATATTTTTCTACTACCTATCAAAAACCTCTACTACTAAACTTCCAAACCAGACGATGTAAATGCTTTATTTGGGTTGATTTGATAAATGAAATACAGGGGTTTATTTTTGTCTCAACGCGCCCTTACTAAAGGAAACTAATTATTTAAATAAAATCCCAAGAAACTATTGAGATTCCTTTAACAATACATCATAGAAGAAATTAATATAGTAATATATATTTTTATGATGCGAGCTTTCCGAAATTATTATCGACAAAAGTGACAGGAAGTAGGAAAAACCGCTAATTATAGAAAAGCTTTAATTTTTACTGAGTGATTCAAATTTGAAACTGACAATTTTTCACTTCAAGTTTCTTATAGTGTAGTCGCAGAGTCGCTTCCGTTCGAGCCACTTCATGGTTTGAGCAGTTAAATATGAAGTCCAACTGTCATCGGCTCTGCCGGAATCGGTCCCTTGAACATCAAAGGTGCCGACGCTTTATGTCGCTACTCGTTGGTTTGTTATACTCTGGTATGAGTATAAACAAAAATGGCGAGAAACTGAGCCACCTAATGATTCGCAGATGATATTGTTTTGCTGAGCGATAGCATCGATGAAGCCAGGGAGATGCTTTACAGGTTAAATGGTGCCTCGAAAACTATTGGGCTAAAAATGAATATAAGAAAAACACAGTATATGACTAACCTAGTATTAGTGAACATATATCAGTGAACAAAAATCACGTAGAACAGGTCTACCCTTATAAATATCTGGGGCACGTAATCTGTATAGGGAGGGACAATCAAACCTGCGAAATAACCAGTGGAATGGACAGCCTTTGGAAAGCTCAGTCATATCCTCAGGTCAAGCATATCGATCTGCCTGAAGAGAAAGGTGTTTAATCAGTGCGTCACCAGCGTTCTTACATATGTAGCAGAAGCTCTGACACTCACAAGAAAGTCTGCTGAAAAGATACGAGTGGCGCAGAGAAGGATGGAGAGGGCAATGCTGGGCTTTTCCTTGAGGGATCGGATAACAAATGAAAAATTGCGCTGAATCTCTGGTATGACCGACGCGATTGAGAGAATGAAAACACCGAAGTGGAACTGGGCTGGCCATGTAGCAATACCACAGTCTATAGATATTCTAAATAGTCCAAGCACTTGGCTATTCGAGCAATAAGTTTCCCTCTTGCCGACGCGCCCCCCTCACCATCAAACTGCCGCTTCTACCGATCAGTCGGCAGTTTACTTCGCAGTGGTTTGATACGTGGTGTCCTAAGGTTTTAAGCTTACATATTTACGGAGAGTTGTACGCGGTGAGCAAAAAATATAGAATAAAATATATAGAATTTAGAACAATAATTATTAGAGTGTGCGTTCAAACGTAATTTTTGGAGATAGTTTGAGGAATGGCTTCTTAAGCCAGTCATTTTTCTTACTGCAGTGTTGATGGATGTGATGTTAACATAAATTAACGTAAATCAGGAAAAAGTGTAACCAACACGTTTAAATTTATTTATTTTCAACTGCAGTATTAAAGCTTTGCGAAAAATTAAAATACAAAACTATAGGTTTTTATTTAAACGTCATTTAAACCAAAATAGTTTGAAAACTTTTTTCGGGCAAATTCTCAATGCATGTGGAAACGCAAGAAATCCGACTGCAATTCAGATTTGTAGGGCACTCAAAAAGTTGTTTGCTCTAAAACTGGAAGATACCGAAAGCGGTAATTGTTTGGAAGATGCAACACAAATTTTACTTACTATAACACCGGAGCTAATAAAAAAAGTGAGATTTTTCAAATCAATTAAAATGATAATCTAAAACCAGTTTTAAAAGTAGATAGTAATGATTGTTCAAATTTAAAAACAGAAGGAGGAAATGCTTTAACTTATGTCGGGGGTTACTTTTTACGAAAAAGTCTCTTAAAACATACATGTGACATCATCATAGTCACAATGTCTTGCCAGACATGTTGTGGACTCATAAAATGTACTGGAGGATTGCGGACACGAAGATTGTCAATTGCTTTGAAAATTGTATTTCGCCATCTTTCGCGATTATATGTCAGTTCGGGTGCTCTTGTGACACTAATGTCTAGCAATTGTTGTGTCGCATCCACCCAACGTGTAGGAGAACGGCCACGACGCCTTCCGTTCGGAGCATGGCCCTGGACAACAAGTTTTTCCATATTATCACTTCTATGAATATGGCCGAAAAACGTCAGGATGCGCGTCGAAACAATGGAGGATAGTCGCTTTGGATTTCCAACTTCGCTTAACATAGAAACGTTAGTTCGGTGGGCTGTATAAGGGACTCTTAGCATTCTTCTCCAGGTCCACATTTCAAATGCGTCTATGCGGTGGCGATCTGCCTTTCTAACGGTCCAAGTTTCAGAGCTATACAAAAATATTAAAAAGACAAGATACCGGACCAGCGACATTTTGATGGATTTGGTGATATTATTGTCACGCCATATTTTAGTCAGTTTTGTCATGGCTGACCGTGCTTGTTGAATGCGCCCACGAATTTTAATCTCACAACCACTTGAAGTGTGAGAAGCCGCAATAAAAGTAGGATCGGCCTGCTCTGGACCTATTTGCCAGCTAATAAAACCCTCTAAACGAGATTGCAGAATATATAACATAACCTTGCTTGAATGGGAGATCAATGAGAGTAGACGATAATTGTCTGGGTTTTTCGGATATCCCTTTTTATGTAGAGGAACAAAGATTGAAGTGCCCCATTCGTCTGGCCAGTCACCGGAGGACCAAATCTTCTGACAAATACGATGTAAAAAATGTAGGCCGTCATCATCTAAGCACTTCAAAGTCTTGGCTGAAAGCGCATCAATGCCTGTAGCTTTACCGGTTTTTAGTTTCCTAACGGCCGGGGCCTGTTCAACTCCCGAAAAAAGAATATCCGGCTCACGCTCGTAATTTAAAAAAGGAGCTTGAATGTGAACGTCGGAATAGAGGTGCTCACAATATGTGCGCCACACCCCAATAATCTCGTCCAAGCTACTGATGAGATGTCCAGCGGTGTTCTCAACTGACCAAGTTTTGGGTTTAAAGTCCCGATTGAGACATTTTATCTTTAGGAACATCTCTCTTGGATGGCCTGTGTTGGCGTGGGCTTGTATTTCCCTGCAGAGTTCTTATATTGGCGGCAGAGTCTTTAGATTTACCGATCTTGTTTGCGTCAGAATCCAGATCTGAGATCTTAAGCGTTCTACGTTCTTCAATGACGGATATGTAAGGTGGTAATCCAAGGCTGTTTAGGTTGTGTGCTGCGTTTTGGTTGAGTTGTTTGGGCAGCTTGTGTAAGAATACTCTTAAATGTTAACCACATATTATTGGAAGAAGATTCAATCGGCCATCGAGGCACTTTGAAAATTTTGAGAACATTTTGACCTAAAAGAGGCTGGGTCAACGATTTCCGTTGAAAGTTTCTGTTTAAAACGTGGACATACCTTCAGCTTAAGCTGGAGTTCACAAAAAAGGAGTTGATGGTCTGAGCCACAATCGGAACCTGCTAGAGTTTTACAAAGACTGATAGATGACTTCCACCTTGTTCTAACTAAAACGTAATCGATTTGATTGCGATATCGTTCGCCTGGTGAGACCCAAGTATACAAATGTCGTGGGTGTTGTGCAAAAAGGGTGTTGGCAATTAAGAAGTTGTTGTCAATAAGAAATTGGAGCAGACGTTGGCCCCTTTCGTTTCTGGTATCAAGACCGAATTTACCAATATGTGCCTTAAGACGTTTATCTTCTACTGTTTGGCCAACTTTAGCGCTAAAATTGCCAAGGACAAGAACGATCTTGCGATTTGATAGTGATGCGAGTGTAGGTTCAAGATCGTTGTAAAATGATTCCACAGTGTCATCATCCGAGTTAGTAGTAGGTGCATATACCTGCACAATATTGATCGGTGTAGGGGTCGCATTGATGCGTAACGTGATTATCCTCTTACTGACACACATATAACCGAGAATAGTTCTTACGTGAGCTCTCCACCCAAAAGCCAACACCATTGATGCTTTCGTTAGAATTACGCGAAAAGCAAATGAAATTGTCATTGCTGGAAGTGAAGTGTCCCGAACCCCTATAATGAGCCTCAGACAGACCAGCGATCGCAATATTACTTCTTGTAAGCTCTTTTTCAAGAATAATGTGACATATGCCTTGGTTATTGCAACCAGACCAATGTGGAACAGTCCAACTGGTTTCGTCAATTGAAGGCATACGAAGGCAGCTGAAGAACTTCCGTTAATTTATTCAAAATTTCTCCCATCTAGTTAATTCACAATACGGCCCTGATTTTTGGTTTAGAGATGTTACAGGCCGTCTCGATTTCTAGGGCTCTACCCAAACACTTCACTGCTGTTATCGAATTTGGCTAGACGTAGCATCTTCTGAGTTTCTGGATCTCTGATACCACCCACGAAATATTGGGCAGCAAGTTCCTCTTGAAATTCTTCTGTTGCTCCCTGGTAGGCCAATTGAATGAGACATCAAACGTCTGCCTCAAATTCTTGCAGGTTTTCACCAGGCTTCTAATGTCGGGACTTTACTTGTGCCTGATACAGTTGTCTTCTGTGTTGGTCTCCAAATTGTCTCTCCAGGGTGCTACAAGTATGTCATATTTCCCCTGTTGACTGATGGGAATGGTATGCAGTAGTTCCAGGGTAGATCAACGAAGCGCTACCACTAGTGATGTAGCAATTTCTTCGTTATTCGAACCGTTGGCACCAGCAGTGGCTTCAAATTGTCTTCTGTACTTTGTCCAGGATGTTTGACCGTCATACGTTGGAGGTTTGATATTCTGTCCTGTGGCGAATATCCTCTCGGTGGGTCCTGGATTTTTTTAGTCTAGTAACTTCTGCTTGTAAATTCTTCATTTCTTTCTGTACGTCTCCAATTTCTTTTTGTACATTTTCAACTTCTTTTTGTACATTTTCAACTTCTTTTTGTACAGTTCCAACATCTTTTTGTATATTGTTTACTTCTTTTTCAAATTTCTCATTTTGCCCGTCCAATATTTTCTGTAATTTTCCTTGATCGCCTACAATTACATCCAGCATCCATTCCTGAAGCTGGTCCTGTTCTGCCTGCTTTTTATCTTCTTGGTCTTGAATTTTTTTCTGAAGCTGGTCCTGTTCTAATTATTGTCTTTTTATCTTATTGGTCTTGTAAAATTTTCTGAAGCCGGTCCTGTTCTGCTTGCCTTTTATTTTCTTGGTCTTGTAAAGTTTTCTGAAGCCGGTCCTGTTCTGCTTGCCTTTCCTCTTCTTGGTCTTGTTAAATTCTCTGAAGCCGGTGCTGTTCTGCTTGCCTTTTACGTTCATCCTCTTCCCGATCCGCTAGATTTTTATCTTCTTGATCTTTAAAAAAAATTCCGAAGCCTGCCCTGTTCTGCTTGCCTTTTACGTTCATCCTCTTCCCGATTCGCTCGCCTCTCGGCATTTAGATTTTCCATGAAATCGGCCAACATTTTATTTATTTGCTCCATTTCTGCCGTTTGTTGCCTCGTATTGACCATAGAATGTTATAAAATTTTCACAGAATCCACCAATAAAAGCTATCTCGTTGACGTACTTGTACCATCTTCTTTCCTCGAAAAATACTTCACAAGTCCGGTTCCTTCACAATCCTACCTTTGACACCAAATGTTACGGTCTTCCCGTGGGTTCTGAACGAAATTACAACTTGTACTATTTCAAACTAATGCTCTCTTTATTCTCTACCACTGTATACAATTAAACACACTAGACTACTCTTATAACTTTACAACTAATAGCTCTTTACAATTTAGCACTCAATGATTAATTAACTGCAACAAGCCGCTACCTGCTATTTATATACAATCTAACATCTACCACGAATACTCCGGAAGATGCGAGGCCACTCTATATTATTCTCGACAAGGGCATCGAGATAATTCCAGAGTTCCTGAATCTTCGCGGCCGGCGATGACTCATACGTAGACCCGACAAGGCTAGTTCTATAGGGTAGCACAAAAACATTCGGATGGTTGCTAGCCGTGACATTATTATATCCAGGGAATATATATATTACATACATTTTATGACTCATTGCATATAAACATCTTTCTATATATGATTCAAAGCTCAGGTTATCACTCAAGTCTGAATCGTTCAGTTTATTTAATGGAATGGATTGACAAAATCGATCGAAAGCCTCCGAAAAATCGAAATTATAACAGCTTGCATATTGTTACTGATTATACTGTTGAAGAAACCGCGCCTGTTTTATGGATATTACGCATTTGACTCATACACTGATGTCTCAAAAATGCTGACAGTAATCCCAAATATCGTTTATATTACCTTTTTAAATACAGGAGTGATTCTTGCCTCGATCCGTAGCGCAGGGAATGTTTTTTGCTTTAAGTAATAGATTAAAAATGTATGATAAAGGCTTCGGAAATGCATCTGCACAGTCTCTAATAAGGAAGGAAGAAATGTTATCAGATCCGCAAGTACTTTTATTTTTTTAAATTCAGGACCGCAATCGACCTCGGAAGACGTACGTTTAATTGGAGTGTTATAAGCGCTACCATTCAAGTCTGCAAATGCATTTAAAGTCTGATCATAATTGGATTACTAACGATCTCCATATATAAGCACTATAGGCATCTTGGATGAAGAATTCCTAGCTTTAATAAAGAACCAGAAAAATATTGAATAAAATTAAAGTATTTAACACAATAATGTGGGCGCTGTATTTTCACTGAATACTGAGATGTGTTAGGAAATATACTAAAAAAATATTTAATATCGAGCCGTTTTCATTTCATTACATGAACGCCATTTCCTGGATCATATTTCAAATTTTCGCTCTATGAGAGCTCTTTATCTCCATTTATGCGACTAAAAAAAGTGAGCCTTTGTTTTGTCTGAAAATATGCATCCAGCACTGTCATGCTAAATTTACGATTTTCGTTTGCCAGATTTGATGCAGACAGATAGTAAATCTCAATTCATATATAGGTCAAAACTACGGCATGTGAAATATGTCTGACACTAATTTTTATTGGCAATTTAAATGATGATTTAAGGTTTTATATGAATTTAGCCATTTCCATTTTTATCAGGTTTTGGCCAGATCTTATTATTATTATTTATTAATGAAGTAATAGTGGTGAACATAGAGACAATTTAGTCAATTGAAAAGAATTATTTAGTTAACCGGAAAAAGATCGATATTATAAAAGAAGTTGGATTATACTGTTATTTCAGATTTCTAACAAAAGATATTTCAAAATTAACTCTACAATTCCACGTTGCAATTTCGCTCTCACTGAATTATAAAATCGGAAATAATAGTAAAATTGAACTTCTTTTATATGTCGAAAGTTTTCCGGTCTAACTAAATAATTCCTTTCAATTTACTATCTTTTTTAAATTGAGAAAAAGTATGCATTACTCTTTTTGATCAGTCTTGTCTAATTAATGATATAGCAGTTTAATTGTTCCAATCATAATAAGGCTTTAATGGAAAACCGGATAGGCTGCTTATCAATCAATAAAATCGAAAAAGCCAAATCGGTCTTAAATATGACTGTTCCAAGACAAGACATCTAATAATTTTATTTCTACGCTCATTCCGCTACGAAAATCCATTAAATCAATCAGATAAATCCAGAAGCCACCGGATTATGAATATCTATTAGTTTTATTATCCCGGACTGGGGGATTTGGGTTAATCCAGAAGCAAAAAAGGGGAAACCACACTCGGAAATCTATGGCCCTTTTTGGTCGTATATTCGGTTATCCAATTACGGTAGAGTTTATGTCTAATCTTATTAATGCTTTTATCACCAGCAAGGAATTATTGGTAGAACAATTTTAACGCGATTAAAGGAGAGACGATTGATACTAGACATGCGAGAGTTTGGTGAAAAATCTTTAAATACAAGTCGTCTTAATAGAAATTGAGATTAAAGGAATAATAGTGCGTACAAGAATTACAGTTCAAAGAAATTATAAAAATAGGGAATTTAGAGTCCCAAAAAATATTTAGGATAAGTCTACTATTTGATGCTTGTTGCTTAGTTTTTATGTGCATTATCTCTTCCTGTTTTTGCTTTGAAAGATATCGACTTAAAATGTTTAAATTTGGTTTTCGTTATACGTTATCACCATTACCAAACCTTGCCTGCAATCTGTGATATAATAAGCGCTAACAATTTAAGAGAGTGAAGGGTCCATTCAAATGTCAACCCTACCTGCTCGAGTGATAACATCGGTTATCCGGTACTGCTCTAACGATCTACAACAAAACCATCAGAGAGGCAAAAATGAATTCATGAGAAACCTTCTGCCAGAGCATAACAGATGCACCTGGCAGTGCTAGGATCCATAGAATTCTCTCCAGAGAACCCGTCCAGGAGTTAGGATCGTTAAAACGACTTGACTAATCCTTTACGGAATTTGGCATAGAAACGTTAGAGCTTCTGTCTAAGACTCATTTCTCAGGAAGTCGGATTTTGCATAATGATCAGCAGGAGTCTTTTTGGGACAGATCAAATCGGCTAAAAACGGGCGACTGGATTATTCCCAAGAACACCATTAATGCATCAACAATTAAAAGTGTTATTCTATCGTTTCAGCCTTTTAAGTCACCTGGTGAATACGGCATATTTTCAGCACTGCTGCAAAATGGTCTGGGGGTATTAACACCGGCACCGTTCTTTATTAAACTTTTAGAGACAACCTAGCTAGCAATTATATACCTAGCAGCTGGACTAAAATCAGAGTGGTGTACATCCCAAAGATGGGACGTAGGGAATCAACACCTAGATAAATGCGCATCTGGATAAAATAGCAGCAAAAGCGAAACTGTCACTTTGAACCTGAAGACGCATATGTGGCAAAACAGGGGGCAAACATGCCAAACAAGTGCACTGTCTATATATTGTGGTCATAAGACCAATGATAACATATGAAGCAGTAGTTTGGTACTCTAAGAGCTTACAGAGCTTCGCGAGAATCAAATTATTCACCTTACAAAGACAAGCGTGTCTGGCAATAAGTGGCGCTTTCGGCAGTACACCCACGGCAGCGCTTGGGTGTCTTCTAAATCTGCCACCTCTCCAAATATTACTGGAGATGGAGGCCAGATGGGCTACGTACAGATTGTCACAGACGTATAGATTGACGCAGGCGATCATCATGGTGCCCAACAGGCTGAAAAACGTTAATAAGCGGGACAGTGTGTTGGGCCTATCATCAGACGTTATGCCTACCAAAATTAACTATTACCATGCCTATGACGTCCCCCTACCAGAGAGAAACGAATGGGCAAAAACCTCGGAACATCTGAGAACAACAGAGAATAGTTGGTTCACTGACGGCTCCAATGCTGCTTGGAATAAAAATGGTAAGGTTGAGATTAAATGTTCCCTAGGCAAACATGCAACCATTTTTCAGCCTGAAGTTCAAGACATTGATATGACTGCACAGTGGCTTATCGATAGAAACTGGAAAGGCAAGTCAATTAAAATATTCTCGGACAGTCAAGCGGCTTTGAAAGCTCTTGAATCTAGCCGTTGTGCATCCAAGGCAGTATGAGACTACCAGGAACTACTAACCAAATTAGGTAGAGAAAATAAATTTGCATTAATATGGATACCTGGACATGCAGGATATGAAGGCAACGAAAGAACTAATGCTCTTGCGACGCAGGCGGCCGCAACGCCCTTCATAGGACCAGAGCCAGTACTGGCAATAGCTTACAACACAACTAAAGAAGCCCTCTCCAGGTTCACTAGCCATTGTCGGCTAAGAATCCACATGAACAAGATACGGCTTTCCGAAGAAACGGAATGCCGCTTGTGCTTGGAGGACGAATAAACAATGAAGCATGTTTTATGCCACTGTCCAGCAATGGACAGAACCACACAACCAATGTGGACTTCATGAAAAGGATCGAGCCTCTGGCCTAGTGGAAACCTCATATGGGAACCACAATAGACCAAGGGTCGCAGTGGTGGGTCCCATCTGGGCCCACTCACGTGTACGAATACGAATATCTGGTACACTTTGCTAGATAACACGGGACTTTGGCGATCGAGTTATAACGGTATAACTGTTTCTAACAGGGCTTAATGAAATGCTCGTCCGTTAGCCACTCACCAAGGCAAGCGTGGCGTTTTAATTGCCAAAACTTTCCATACCATTTTAACCATATGAAATGTCGAATAAAATATAAAATAACATACTACAGTTATTCCTTCCGAGGGTGCCGCCCCAGGTCCCAGGTGAGTAGAATTTTATTAAACTCAGAACCTCACACTGCATATTTGGCCTGCCTCAGGGATTCTGGGGGAGGCAAACATTCGGTAAAATGTGGAAGCACTCGGTCTGTTAAATATGTGCACATCGAAGTTGCCACACTTGCCACATATAACATAAGAACTATGAGTGCATAGGAATACAGAACTCTAACAGGAATTCAATCAAATTAATATTATCCCATTATCGGTATATTAGAAACATGCCTGCCAAGAGAAGAATGCACCTCTCATAAATCGTGTCATAAATTATTTCAGAAAAACACAGATGAAGATATCCACATTGGAGGTGTGGCCATCTTAATCAATACAAAATTCCATCCTACTGTAATAAAATACCATGTAATGTCTAAGAGTATAACATATATCGTAATTGCCCTAAACAAGAGATAAATCCTACAAATAATCCACCCAGATACCTCGACAAGCTGATCTGAAGATGAAGTGGCAAAATCATTTCATAAGAACCTGACGAGGGCTAGATAATAAGAAAAATCACATTTTGTAATTATCAGGGCGACTTCAACGCTAAGATTGGGCAAAAAAAAAACAGAAGATACAAAATACATTGGACACTACGTCTTAGGGAAGTGACAGAGGAGAGATGTCTGCAAACTACCTGAATAATGAAAATATATGCTGTCTAAATAGTCTATTCAAAAAACCTAAACAATGAAAATAGATATTGCGAAGCTCGAATGACACCACAAAAAATTAAAAGGATTTTGTACTATTCAACAATAGTAAGATATGTATAGATGTGAGTGTCTTAAATAGATTCCATATTGGAATTGATCACAGGCTAGTAAAGACAAATTTAAAAATCCATATCAAAAACGCTGTGTCTAGCCTCCCGGTACCGGTATCCGAATAAATCCCGGTAAAATATAATTGCTGTATGATGACGTAATGGTCTACCGGTATTTACAATAATCCCGGTAGATTTTGTTCTCGTATTACAATATGTCTTCGTGATCAATTTGTCGCAAGAGCTCTCGTGGTGTAGAGGTTTAGATAGTTGGGTCTCACCTGGACGGCACGGGTTCGAACCCCATTGCTTTTTTTATTATTTTTTTAAGATTATGTTTCTAAACATTTTTTTTTTCTTAATTTTGGGTATGTCTTGGGTTAGATTGGGTTAGCACCTGGTTAGTTTCCTTTTCTTGAGCCCCCGTAGCGAGCGAAGCGAGCGGACGGTCATGCGGATCGACCAATAGGAGAGGCTGATTTTGATATAGTCGGCTACGCCTGTAAAGGATCTTTAAATGCTAATTATTTTATAAAATGTAACGGGATTAATAGAAACACCGGCGGAATATTACGTCATTAAAACATACCGGGATTTATTCGGATACCGGTACCGGGAGGCTAGACACAGCGTATCAAAAACGAGCGAAGAAAATTCTTAAAAATTTAACGCTACCCCACCGGAGATATTCTAAGACAGAGAGAAAAAGAATACCAAAAAGATCTGCAAGCGGAACTAACAACAATGGAAACACTAAACCGAATGGATATAGAATCGCCGAAATGATCACAAAGGAGGCAAAAACATCAGCTTCCTGATTACTGAGGGAACAACGAGAAGAGATAAAACGTAAGAAAACTTTAATAAAGAATTGAACAAACTAACCGAAACAGAAATACCCAAAGATGGAAGAAATTACAATATTAGATCATAGAGGAAACCATCGACCAAAATGGCAAAATGAAAGTACCAAAAAACAGAAAATACGAAATCAAGAAAAGGTAATAATACAAAACAGCCCAGTCATCGAGGTATTTTACGCAAATCTGTACTCCACTGCAATAAAACAAACTTATAAAATGAAAAACATTCGAAATCTATCAGAAAAATTAATAGATATAAGTAAAAATAAAATTGGAATACCGCGAAATCAGATGTTGGGGAGAAGATCAAATCACCACAGAAATGTTAAAGCTTGGAGGAAAATATCTAGAAGACGCAATCGAACTAATATTGAATACAGGTATTCACAAAGTAAAAATGCATCAGGAAGAATACAAATCTGAACACATTTTCGTTCTTAAAAAGATGATAATATCAGCTTAGAGAATTATAGACTTATATTTCTTGTGTCCTTTAGAAAATCTATACGAAAATAATAACAAACACATGGAAAACAAAACTGAATTTCTACCCACCTGTGGAACAAGCCGGCTACAAAATAGTATTTAGTACCATATACATACCCTCAGAAAAGTGTACAGAAGATAACGCTGCAGTAGATTTAATCTTTGTCGAATTCCAAAAAGCCTTTGACTCCGTAGAAACAGAAGCAGTATTAACTTTCGTAGGAAATGCAAGGATTAATTCTAAATCATCCAGTTTATCAGAGATACGTTACTATACATATTAATATTGAGGAATCAAACACTTTAAATTCCATTACAGGTGGTGTAAAACAAAGCGATCCAAACCTTTACTCTCACACTCGAAGATGTTTTCAGAGACTTAGTGTGGGATAATTAAATTTGCAGATGACATTGCTTTAATTATTGCAGACAACACCAGGATTTTGAAAGAAGAATTGCAGCAACTAAATGAAGCCTGAAGAAAAATGGGGTTAAAAATGAATTACACTAAAACCAAAATAATGAGTTC